>JAJOZX010002789.1:562500-619345 GCA_023014485.1 Bathynomus jamesi | reverse complement strand
TACATTCCTATCCCTTCGTTTAAAAGTTCTCAATATCTGACCCGTTATTCTCTTTGCTCTGTTTACTGCTATCTTATTTTGTGTTTCAAATTTCGCATCATCTGTCATTACAACCCCTAAATCTTTTGCTCTGGAATTTCTCTGGACTTCCTGTCCATTTGGGGTATAATATTCCACGGACTTTAGGTCTTCTCTTTTTCCGTACCGTAATAACTGAAATTTCTCGGTGTTAAACTTCATATTGTTGTCTTCCGTCCACTTGTAAATTTTGTTTATGTCGGTTTGTAGAGATCCTATGTCTTCTGGTTTACGTATTTTTCTACTGATCTTTGTGTCATCTGCAAAGGATGTTACTGTGCTGTCTCTGGTAACGTCCTCATCTATGTCAGTTAGCATGATTATGAAGAGTAGTGGAGCTAATACCGTTCCTTGTGGTGCTGAGCTGAGGACCTCTGATTCTGATGAAGATACTCCTTGTACTGTAACGACTTGCCTCCGCTCACTAAGGAAATTATATATCCATTTCCCTACTTTTCCTGTTATTCCCTATATATATATATATATATTATATATATATAATATATATATATATATATATATATATATATTATATATATATATATTTTAGTATTACATCCTGCAAGTTAATGTAATTTTTGCTGTTGTTACAAAATAATTTAATTCTTTTTATTTACAGTATTTTGTATTTGATATGAGGTTGACATTTGTCTCATCCAATTTTTTCTACATTTAAAATCCAGAAGATACAATCCCCCCCCTCCCCCCTCCCATCCATACACACACCAATAACCCCCTTATGATCCTGGTTTCGTCTGTTGTAGTTTTGTAAGTTTTGCAGTTTTCGAAACTAACCGTTCAATACCATGTTCTAGAGTCTAGTCCAGACTCTAGAGTCTAGAGGCTCTTTTCTTGTTTATGTATGAGAAAATGAATTTCAGATTGTCGGGAAAGGAATGTTACCTGCAAAAATTATGAAAGGTCGTATATGTTTTATTCCAGAGATATGACAATCCTTCATTTGATATTTCGCCTACAAATATTTTAGCCCTCTCTCTCTCTCTCTCTCTCTCTCTCTCTCTCTCTCTCTCTCTCTCTCTTCTCTCTCTCTCTCTCTCTTCCTCTGTGAATTAAATTTTGAGCCAAATTATAATTTTATCAGTGAGTTTTACTTATGCATTGCCACCCTTTAGTTCCGTCCATCACGTCAAAAACGTAAACAATGACATTATGCCAAACGGTGTTAATTTATCTGCTCGTGACGTCATTGTAAACAAATAATGGGTTTTAATATATCAGATCAACGAGAGTTATCGATTTTATATACTCAGCCTATAAATGTTTAAAATATTTTTATTTCGCGATATTTAACTTTGACCTTCATTGTTAAGTAAACTTAGCGTTAACTTTCAAGGAAAATATATATACCTTTTATCAATATATTTGTTTCGTTTTGCCAGCCACGAATAGAGTTCCACCCACCGAGTCAGGAATGTAAACATCATGCAAAAAGGTGTTAATAATTCAAAATTCGGTTGGAAACGAGCTAAAGACAGCTGATCGACGTGACATAAAAGTCGACAAATTATTGTCAGCTAGATTAAGTTAGATTAGGTTAGGTGAGGTTAACATAGGCTAAGTTAGGTCAGCGTAAATTAGGTTAAACTAGGTTAGGTTAGATTAAGTTAGATTTTCAGATTGTCGATGTTGTGTCTTGTCAACCAAATGGTTTCAGCTGGAAACACTTAGAGTGTTCCTAGGTGGGTACCAGAAAGTGGGGATGAAGGAAGGAAGAAGTGGATAATGTTCTGGAGTTGTTTAACCTCTTTCGTAACAGCAAAGGTCATGTGACGGGAGGGGGGAGAGGAACCTACGTCTTTACATGAGATCTAAATCACGGATCGCTACATCATCTAGGCGCGAAGGACGATGGTCACCCATCCAACTATTCCTCGACTCAATGCTGCTTAAATTCGCTAATGAACAGACGAAGGAAAAAACAAGCAAAGAAAGTTCCTCACGGGCGTTGTGAAGAGTGAGGGAGAAGAGTGAAGAACGAAGGGTCACAGGTGTTCTGTGATTGGTCAAATGGAACGAATATCAAGGGGAATAACTACATGAAATTGGAGGAAAACCCTCTCGTTAAGTAAAGAGCGAAGAAAGTAATTTCAAGCTTTTATAATTCGTTCACTATCAAGGAATGATTTTTATGACACACTCCAATAATTTCCAGACTTCTTCATTAACAGTTTATCATTTCATGGTCACCAAACATTCAATTTCACCATGACACTTTTTTTTTTATTTTACACTTTATAACAACCAACCGACGCGACACCTCACAACTATTATTGCAATATATATATATATATATTGAACAACCGTGAATAAAAGTAATTTTATTACAGATATAAAATAATAAACTTTAATAATTAAAAATAATTGTCTTAATAACCCTGATAATTGAGACAATCTGAAAACCCCTATTAAATAAATTATCTTCCCAGATAGGCCCTAATTGGGCCATATAATTTTAAACCTAAAACATACACGCAACTTCCACGCATAAGTTCCATGAATTTGTTTTATTACAAATAAAATAAAAGCCATACAATATGATGATGAGGTAGAATATATATATACACACACACACGTGTGTCTGTCTTCATATATATATATATATATTATTTATTTATTTATATATTTGTGCGTTCATTTCTTTTGCATAAATGAGTTATATGTGTTGTCATCTTGAGAAGTGTTGGGAGAACAAAGCCTTGTAAATGGTTTTATTTCTCATTCGTTCAGCTTTCCCAACCAGCCTTTATTTTCTTTCAAAATTTTTCTTTCTTCCCAACACGATTTTCTTCTTTTTTTTTCTTTTATTTTATTCATTTATTTATTTTTTAAAATTTTATTTTTATTTTATATATATATATATATATATATACATGCGAAAACTCTCCAATTAGTTCTTTCTTTTATATTTTTCAAAGAAATTTTTGCGACGGTTATTTTAGGTTGCATCTGTTCACTCTGCTGGAGCGGTTTTTAATTTAGAAATAAGAACCACGATATATATGCAGAGTATATATATATATATATACACACACACACACACACACACGCACATTTTTTCTTTTTCCTTTTCCCAGTCAAAAGTAAGTTCGTACAGGCACTGTACATTACTAAGTAATGCCTATATAAGACTTTCTTTGGCTTGTATAACTGTTTCCACAGTTATGCATACATAAGCTCCACTAGGTTTCTGCTGATATCTAGTGTAATCTCTTCCCACTTCCCCTTTATAACAACATCCAGCTGCCTATGGAGTGGACTTTGGAGTCCTCTTGCGAACTTCTCTCCTCAGATGGTTCCATATGTGCTCAATGGGATTGAGATCCGCGCTTCGGGGAAGCCGTGGTAGTACACTGCTGTCATTATCTTAAACCATTGCACGTGCTGCTCTATGACAAAAAGCCATCTGAATACAAGAGATAGTAGCCCATTTAACTACTGAACAAACCCAACGCCACTTAACCTCGTTGATTGAACGGGAAGCGGTACTGGGACGTGGCCACGATCCGATCTATCCCGATTCGGAAGCACTCTGTAAGAGGTCCTGGGTATGAAGGAGTCCATGGCTTCTTTTATTTCTGTTGCAATTCTTAATTTTTTATTCTTCATCAGTTTGATCCAGACCTGCACTTTGTGTGTCCCTCTCTTTAACGCTTGCGAGTCGTACTTGAAATTTAGGTTTGTCCACCTTTGGTCATACAGTATCTTGGAAGTATAAAGGTAAAGGCGACGACTCCGCCGAGCGGCAACAGATGGTGTGGCTAAGGCTCACAGTAGGTGGAGTCTACTGTTCAACAGTTCCCTTTGCCTCTCTCACGTTGAACGAGGGGAACTTCTAAATTGAAGAGAGGAGGAGGCAGGAGCGAATCCAGGCATTTCAACTCAGTTTCTTGAAGCGGAACTATACGGACATAGTGGCATTCTATCTGTACTTAGAGGCATCTGCATCTGAAAACTGGAGTTAAAAGTTTCAAGATTGGTCAGATAAGGGGTCATCTGTGAATGTGTACTTAAAACAAATTTCATTACTCACACAGACCTGATCAAATTAGTGCCTCACATTTGTATCTCCCATAAATAAAACTTGATTATTATTGTTGTCTCTCCTCTGAAGTGCCAAATAAAGATTTTTTTTTTATTTTGGCTAAGTAGGTATATCAAAATACACGTATGACGAATTAATTGCATCTCCACTTCCATGGTGGTAGTATGGCAGTATACACTAGCCTCTTTCTAGTCCAGCAAATCGGTAGCTCGGCAACTTGGTAGTCCGACACTTTTCAATTGTGACATAGCTCCCAATAATCCGGTAATTCCGTTTGATAGTCCAACACCTCATAATAAACTGGTAGATATAAAACCCTCACCGATGACTACCACAAAAGATGATAGCAGATATATATGGAAGATATAAACTTTTCCCAATTGGGGGAAAGCCGGGCAGGCAAAGACCGAAGCTTTTCTTCAACCCTTTTAATTAGGCTGGTCTAAGTGTTCTGAAACAGATAAGTAGCAGCACCAGTATTGCCTATTGCGAATTATTGTCTTAACAGGTGTGTACCAGTGATGCATACCAGGTTGTAGAGGGGAACACTCAGTAGTCCAGAAAATTTACTAGTCCGACATGCCTCCGGAAACAATAGAGACAGGTTATAGTGTATATATATTTTATATTTATTTGGACAACAATAAAACACTTTCTTCACTTCCTTCACTATTCGGGTTGCATTGGTTGGTAGAGAGCAATTCAAATTTTTTATTTGTCTTTTATCTGGTTCGTCATGGTCATTTATTAATATAAGATCCGGACCTAATTCTCTATGAGCAATGTCCAAATAATTTTGTATGTAGAGTACATACCATTAATTTATATTGCACTGAAATTATGTAAAGTCTTCGTGAGTTATCCATTGATAGCTCGTGATACAAGTCTTGTCCGGTTTACCTTCTTCAGACGATTTGTTAGTTAATCTTTTTTTTTTTATTAAATTCAGACTAATTTTGTTGGGAAGATTTTTGGATGTAATTTAATTTTACCAATTTTAAGTTTTAATCAACTTCCCTAGCTCAGTGGGTAACACCGTTTTTCTTGAAGCAAACTGAAAGCAATGAAGTCGAGGTCTCGACTCCCGATTGTGCTAGCTAATAATAATAATCCAGGATTTAGTGGGATGGGCCGTGTTCGTCTGGTCTAAGCATTGTGCCAGTCCTTGGCCATCTCAACTGATTAATTATTATTACCATCTTCTAAGAATACTTTGTCTCCTGGTGAATTTACTTACTTATTTTACATTCAAATGTTTTATTATTAATATTTTCTAGATGAATTGCCACCTAAATCTATGCCCTCATAACTCTTACTTTCTTGTACTTCCTCATAAATAACTCCGAATACTGTATTTTCTCAGAGTTGGAGTTAACTGGCACCTTCCCTTCTGGAGGTTTGTTTGCTCTAAGATTGAGTTCTTTGTTATAACAGTCTGAATACTCTAAGGTTTCCTTCGTTTTTCAAGTGAAGTCTGTTCTCTGAACTTTAGGTCTTGTTGTTTTATAGTTTTCTTTGCTATTGCAGCATAACTACCACTTTTTTTAGTTCTTCTCTAGTTTGCTTGGCCTCTTTCATATCCTTGATTGTTCCTTTTAACGGGATAAACCATAGACAGTTCTGTTGCTCTTCCCGTAATTAAAATTTTTATTTCGACACTGCTTGATCCTATTTCCTATATATGGCTATCTTGAGTACACTCAGAGGAAACTGTCTTATCCGTTTTTGGTGGTTGTATAGTGTGTAAATTATATTTATAACAGGTAAAGTATACCTGTACATTAAAAACTTCCTTCCTACTGATTTGATTTGGTAGAAAGACTATACTGAAGGGCAGGAATCCAGTGGTCAGAGTAAATTCTACCATATTTATTTACTTTTGTAAATTGAAATTTTAGTACATGTGTGTATTGTTCAAGTCTCATAATGTCTTTAGGTTTCTTCCATCCATTCTTATCTTCCAATTCATTTTTAAAATCATCATTATACTTCTCATTCAGTGTGAATTTATGATTAATCCCAGTCGCCAAGGAGAGTGGTCATTCATTCCCAGATACATACAGTGTCATTCACTCTGACTGATACTCCCACCTCTGCTTCTCAGAAGAAAGTGGGTTTAACCTGTTATTCGATGAAAAAATGAATAAAATCTAATGCTGTCCCTACTTTCACCGTCTCCGAACCAACCAGCGCAAGGGCGACCTAGAAGGAGGAATGGTTCCCTAAAACTACTCAGCTCTCATCACCCAAGGGGAGGGTGATGTATGGCCTGGTTCAGGATTCCGTTAAATATCAGCAGAAGAGATTGACCTCACTTAAATGGCCAGATAGGTTCTTTGTTTCTTCCGCTAACCCTGTGTTCAACCACAGGCGTCTCTACACCTTATCGGCACTGCGCCAGGGTTCTCCTGGGGACCGAATCGATGGGTGGTCTGTTGAGAGGTCTCCCCAGTATCAGCGGTCAGCTGACCCCTGAAATCTGCGAATAAGGTGATATCCCCTGTGTGGACCCCTACCAAAAACAACAACAAAACAGAAATAACCTATCACAGGATTGCTTTGACCTACCACATTACTCTAGCCAAAGGTACATGTTAGAATGTCTGTTGCGTGTTTCCGCTCGAAGCCGACCAGGGTCCTTGCTTTTCTTTAAACTGTCATCAAATGAGGTTCGTCAAATTAAAAAATAAAAAGAATAAGTAGATTGTTCCTCACAAAATTCTTCAGGTAGAGAGTTACGTCATGGCCACTGCTTCCCGTTAGATCAGCGAAGTTAATCGATTTGGTCTGCTCAGTAGTTGGATGGGTGACCGTTCACTGCGTTCAAATGAATGTAGTGACCAGTGGTTCGGATCCCACGTAAAGCTGTAGGTCCCCCCCCCAGTCACATGACCTTTGCCGTTACGACTTAGGTTAAATAATCTCAAACAATACAGTATTATTCGTCAGATAGTAGGTCCATTGCGCTAATTCCTGTATTATTATCACTAGCCTCATTAGGGTTCAAACCCCCAACCTCAGTGTTTTCCCTCCGCTTATAGGGAAACGGTGTTATTCACTGAGCCAAAGACGCCGGTCCTTAGTTGTACTAAGCAGTGAATATCAAATGAAAACCTGCCGTCTTACCCAGATTTCTCATATGAAATTCTAACCTAACTCTAAAACAAATCATATATGATTAGTTGAACTACTAAATAGGTTTTAAATTTGTCATATAAGGAAAATCTCTTTCATGGATCTTCTTTCCTGTTTATAAAGTTCGAACCATTTCTGCATTTTTGAGAAGCCCTACCCGTCGTGTTTTACGTGTACAAACGAAAGAATTAAAGTTTAGGAGGTGTACTGATGCAAATGTTACTTTCATGCAGGAGTAGTCAAGAGAAGTTGTGTTGACTTGGAGTTAAAGAAAGAGTTGCAAGCCTTTTCTTTTATCTTTGCACCCATGGAATTTGGAGACCTGGTAAACGCATTTCACTTCCGATGGTCGATGTTCAGACCAATATAACTTAATGGATTGCTCACAAAATACCCAATGGTGGCCTCATTCAATGTTAAACATAAATGCCGCTTCACCATTTGTCACCTCTCGTACATTCGTACATAATATCTTCACAGTACATCGCAAGTTAAGAAACGTTCGGTTGATAGGAGGAACCAAACCAAAAAAAATTTATTTTTACTGTTGCACATTATATGTGAATAATATTTGTCAAAATTATAATAAAATTATAATAAAATTATAATAAATTATAATAAAATTATAATCAATTATAATATAATTATAATTAATTATAATAAAATTCTCTTCACAATCCATCTCTTATAAAAGTAATTATCGAAATGATAGAAAATTCGGCACGTCAGCATGTTAATTAATGACATAAACTTGCTTGATCTGTCACGAATAATTTCTAAATCGGATATTTATAAATAGTTTGTGATATATTTGTTATATTATATTATATTACATTATAAAGCATATCTACACTTCTTCGGAAAAATATTTACTTAAAAAAAAAAAAAAAAAAAGTGATACCAGTAGTATAGGTCACAAATTATTTTTTTAGCTTCAAGGCATCGAAGATTGTGTCACTCTGCTGCTGCTGCTGCACCGAAACGGAATCATGCTAAACAATGAAACTTATGTAAAATAGTAGCATAGTTTGTAGGTACACACACACACACACACACACACACACACACACACACACACACACACACACACAAAATTATAGGAAAATTTATTTAGCAGTTCTTTGCAGGGCTTCGGTTGAATTAACTAGTTTAAAGTTACTTTAGTATTTTCATTTAACAAATTCATTAACGTTAAAGAATAAATGGTTAATTATATTAAACTGTCATAATAACTATACAAAACTACAGTCGTAGTACATATTACTATTTGATGTGGTCAATATATTCAATAGTACAGAGTAGCCCATAAGTCCCAATCGGTTATAATTAAAGCGAAAATCCATCTAGCGGATTTTAAAAAAAGAGGAAAGAATATTTGTCGAGATGGTTATTTTTTGCACTTTGAATAATTACTAAATATTTCCAAACTTATTATAAACTTTTTACTTTGTTTGATTTTTTGGGATTTTCGCTTTAATACTAACTGATTGGGATTTATGGGTCACCCTGTATGATTAATATCCTGTATTAATATTTAAGCAAAATTAACATTCTTAAATGTATAACTGAAACTTTTACTAATCTAAGCACACACACACACACACACACACACACACTTATATATATATATATATATATATATATATATATATATATATATATATATATATATATAAGTGTGTGTGTGTGTGTGTGTGTGTGTGTGTGCTTAGATTAGTAAAAGTTTCAGTTATACATTTAAGAATGTTAATTTTGCTTAAATATTAATACAGGATATTAATCATACAGGGTGACCCATAAATCCCAATCAGTTAGTATTAAAGCGAAAATCCCAAAAAATCAAACAAAGTAAAAAGTTTATAATAAGTTTGGAAATATTTAGTAATTATTCAAAGTGCAAAAAATAACCATCTCGACAAATATTCTTTCCTCTTTTTTTAAAATCCGCTAGATGGATTTTCGCTTTAATTATAACCGATTGGGACTTATGGGCCACTCTGTACTATTGAATATATTGACCACATCAAATAGTAATATGTACTACGACTGTAGTTTTGTATAGTTATTATGACAGTTTAATATAATTAACCATTTATTCTTTAACGTTAATGAATTTGTTAAATGAAAATACTAAAGTAACTTTAAACTAGTTAATTCAACCGAAGCCCTGCAAAGAACTGCTAAATAAATTTTCCTATAATTTTGTGTGTGTGTGTGTGTGTGTGTGTGTGTGTGTGTTGTGTGTGTGGTGTGTGTTACCTACAAACTATGCTACTATTTTACATAAGTTTCATTGTTTAGCATGATTCCGTTTCGGTGCAGTAGCAGCAGCAGAGTGACACAATCTTCGATGCCTTGAAGCTAAAAAAATAATTTGTGACCTATACTACTGGTATCACTTTTTTTTTCTTTTTTTTTTAAGTAAATATTTTTCCGAAGAAGTGTAGATATGCTTTATAATGTAATATAATATAATATAACAAATATATCACAAACTATTTATAAATATCCGATTTAGAAATTATTCGTGACAGATCAAGCAAGTTTATGTCATTAATTAACGTGCTGACGTGCCGAATTTTCTATCATTTCGATAATTACTTTTATAAGAGATGGATTGTGAAGAGAATTTTATTATAATTAATTATAATTATATTATAATTGATTATAATTTTATTATAATTTATTATAATTTTATTATAATTTTATTATAATTTTGACAAATATTATTCACATATAATGTGCAACAGTAAAAATAAATTTTTTTTGGTTTGGTTCCTCCTATCAACCGAACGTTTCTTAACTTGCGATGTACTGTGAAGATATTATGTACGAATGTACGAGAGGTGACAAATGGTGAAGCGGCATTTATGTTTAACATTGAATGAGGCCACCATTGGGTATTTTGTGAGCAATCCATTAAGTTATATTGGTCTGAACATCGACCATCGGAAGTGAAATGCGTTTACCAGGTCTCCAAATTCCATGGGTGCAAAGATAAAAAAAAGGCTTGCAACTCTTTCTTTAACTCCAAGTCAACACAACTTCTCTTGACTACTCCTGCATGAAAGTAACATTTGCATCAGTACACCTCCTAAACTTTAATTCTTTCGTTTGTACACGTAAAACACGACGGGTAGGCTTCTCAAAAATGCAGAAATGGTTCGAACTTTATAAACAGGAAAGAAGATCCATGAAAGAGATTTTCCTTATATGACAAATTTAAAACCTATTTAGTAGTTCAACTAATCATATATGATTTGTTTTAGAGTTAGGTTAGAATTTCATATGAGAAATCTGGGTAAGACGGCAGGTTTTCATTTGATATTCACTGCTTAGTACAACTAAGGACCGGCGTCTTTGGCTCAGTGAATAACACCGTTTCCCTATAAGCGGAGGGAAAACACTGAGGTTGGGGGTTTGAACCCTAATGAGGCTAGTGATAATAATACAGGAATTAGCGCAATGGACCTACTATCTGACGAATAATACTGTATTGTTTGAGATTATTTAACCTAAGTCGTAACGGCAAAGGTCATGTGACTGGGGGGGGGGACCTACAGCTTTACGTGGGATCCGAACCACTGGTCACTACATTCATTTGAACGCAGTGAACGGTCACCCATCCAACTACTGAGCAGACCAAATCGATTAACTTCGCTGATCTAACGGGAAGCAGTGGCCATGACGTAACTCTCTACCTGAAGAATTTTGTGAGGAACAATCTACTTATTCTTTTTATTTTTTAATTTGACGAACCTCATTTGATGACAGTTTAAAGAAAAGCAAGGACCCTGGTCGGCTTCGAGCGGAAACACGCAACAGACATTCTAACATGTACCTTTGGCTAGAGTAATGTGGTAGGTCAAAGCAATCCTGTGATAGGTTATTTCTGTTTTGTTTTGTTTTTGGTAGGGGGAGTCCACACAGGGGATATCACCTTATTCGCAGATTTCAGGGGTCAGCTGACCGCTGATACTGGGGAGACCTCTCAACAGACCACCCATCGATTCGGTCCCCAGGAGAACCCTGGCGCAGTGCCGATAAGGTGTAGAGACGCCTGTGGTTGAACACAGGGTTAGCGGAAGAAACAAAGAACCTATCTGGCCATTTAAGTGAGGTCAATCTCTTCTGCTGATATTTAACGGAATCCTGAACCAGGCCATACATCACCCTCCCCTTGGGTGATGAGAGCTGAGTAGTTTTAGGGAACCATTCCTCCTTCTAGGTCGCCCTTGCGCTGGTTGGTTCGGAACGGTGAAAGTAGGGACAGCATTAGATTTTATTCTTTTTTCATCGAATAACAGGTTAAACCCACTTTCTTCTGAGAAGCAGAGGTGGGAGTATCAGTCAGAGTGAATGACACTGTATGTATCTGGGAATGAATGACCACTCTCCTTGGCGACTGGGATTAATCATAAATTCACACTGAATGAGAAGTATAATGATGATTTTAAAAATGAATTGGAAGATAAGAATGGATGGAAGAAACCTAAAGACATTATGAGACTTGAACAATACACACATGTACTAAAATTTCAATTTACAAAAGTAAATAAATATGGTAGAATTTACTCTGACCACTGGATTCCTGCCCTTCAGTATAGTCTTTCTACCAAATCAAATCAGTAGGAAGGAAGTTTTTAATGTACAGGTATACTTTACCTGTTATAAATATAATTTACACACTATACAACCACCAAAAACGGATAAGACAGTTTCCTCTGAGTGTACTCAAGATAGCCATATATAGGAAATAGGATCAAGCAGTGTCGAAATAAAAATTTTAATTACGGGAAGAGCAACAGAACTGTCTATGGTTTATCCCGTTAAAAGGAACAATCAAGGATATGAAAGAGGCCAAGCAAACTAGAGAAGAACTAAAAAAAGTGGTAGTTATGCTGCAATAGCAAAGAAAACTATAAAACAACAAGACCTAAAGTTCAGAGAACAGACTTCACTTGAAAAACGAAGGAAACCTTAGAGTATTCAGACTGTTATAACAAAGAACTCAATCTTAGAGCAAACAAACCTCCAGAAGGGAAGGTGCCAGTTAACTCCAACTCTGAGAAAATACAGTATTCGGAGTTATTTATGAGGAAGTACAAGAAAGTAAGAGTTATGAGGGCATAGATTTAGGTGGCAATTCATCTAGAAAATATTAATAATAAAACATTTGAATGTAAAATAAGTAAGTAAATTCACCAGGAGACAAAGTATTCTTAGAAGATGGTAATAATAATTAATCAGTTGAGATGGCCAAGGACTGGCACAATGCTTAGACCAGACGAACACGGCCCATCCCACTAAATCCTGGATTATTATTATTAGCTAGCACAATCGGGAGTCGAGACCTCGACTTCATTGCTTTCAGTTTGCTTCAAGAAAAACGGTGTTACCCACTGAGCTAGGGAAGTTGATTAAAACCTAAAATTGGTAAAATTAAATTACATCCAAAATCTTCCCAACAAAATTAGTCTGAATTTAATAAAAAAAAAAAGATTAACTAACAAATCGTCTGAAGAAGGTAAACCGGACAAGACTTGTATCACGAGCTATCAATGGATAACTCACGAAGACTTTACATAATTTCAGTGCAATATAAATTAATGGTATGTACTCTACATACAAAATTATTTGGACATTGCTCATAGAGAATTAGGTCCGGATCTTATATTAATAAATGACCATGACGAACCAGATAAAAGACGAATAAAAAATTTGAATTGCTCTCTACCAACCAATGCAACCCGAATAGTGAAGGAAGTGAAGAAAGTGTTTTATTGTTGTCCAAATAAATATAAAATATATATACACTATAACCTGTCTCTATTGTTTCCGGAGGCATGTCGGACTAGTAAATTTTCTGGACTACTGAGTGTTCCCCTCTACAACCTGGTATGCATCACTGGTACACACCTGTTAAGACAATAATTCGCAATAGGCAATACTGGTGCTGCTACTTATCTGTTTCAGAACACTTAGACCAGCCTAATTAAAAGGGTTGAAGAAAAGCTTCGGTCTTTGCCTGCCCGGCTTTCCCCCCATTGGGAAAAGTTTATATCTTCCATATATATCTGCTATCATCTTTTGTGGTAGTCATCGGTGAGGGTTTTATATCTACCAGTTTATTATGAGGTGTTGGACTATCAAACGGAATTACCGGATTATTGGGAGCTATGTCACAATTGAAAAGTGTCGGACTACCAAGTTGCCGAGCTACCGATTTGCTGGACTAGAAAGAGGCTAGTGTATACTGCCATACTACCACCATGGAAGTGGAGATGCAATTAATTCGTCATACGTGTATTTTGATATACCTACTTAGCCAAAATAAAAAAAAAATCTTTATTTGGCACTTCAGAGGAGAGACAACAATAATAATCAAGTTTTATTTATGGGAGATACAAATGTGAGGCACTAATTTGATCAGGTCTGTGTGAGTAATGAAATTTGTTTTAAGTACACATTCACAGATGACCCCTTATCTGACCAATCTTGAAACTTTTAACTCCAGTTTTCAGATGCAGATGCCTCTAAGTACAGATAGAATGCCACTATGTCCGTATAGTTCCGCTTCAAGAAACTGAGTTGAAATGCCTGGATTCGCTCCTGCCTCCTCCTCTCTTCAATTTAGAAGTTCCCCTCGTTCAACGTGAGAGAGGCAAAGGGAACTGTTGAACAGTAGACTCCACCTACTGTGAGCCTTAGCCACACCATCTGTTGCCGCTCGGCGGAGTCGTCGCCTTTACCTTTATACTTCCAAGATACTGTATGACCAAAGGTGGACAAACCTAAATTTCAAGTACGACTCGCAAGCGTTAAAGAGAGGGACACACAAAGTGCAGGTCTGGATCAAACTGATGAAGAATAAAAAATTAAGAATTGCAACAGAAATAAAAGAAGCCATGGACTCCTTCATACCCAGGACCTCTTACAGAGTGCTTCCGAATCGGGATAGATCGGATCGTGGCCACGTCCCAGTACCGCTTCCCGTTCAATCAACGAGGTTAAGTGGCGTTGGGTTTGTTCAGTAGTTAAATGGGCTACTATCTCTTGTATTCAGATGGCTTTTTGTCATAGAGCAGCACGTGCAATGGTTTAAGATAATGACAGCAGTGTACTACCACGGCTTCCCCGAAGCGCGGATCTCAATCCCATTGAGCACATATGGAACCATCTGAGGAGAGAAGTTCGCAAGAGGACTCCAAAGTCCACTCCATAGGCAGCTGGATGTTGTTATAAAGGGGAAGTGGGAAGAGATTACACTACATATCTGTAGAAACCTAGTGGAGATTATGTATTCATAACTGTGGAAACAGTTATACAAGCCAAAGAAAGTCTTATATAGGCATTACTTAGTAATGTACAGTGCCTGTACGAACTTACTTTTGACTGGGAAAAGGAAAAAGAAAAAATGTGCGTGTGTGTGTGTGTGTGTGTGTATATATATATATATACTCTGCATATATATCGTGGTTCTTATTTCTAAATTAAAAACCGCTCCAGCAGAGTGAACAGATGCAACCTAAAATAACCGTCGCAAAAATTTCTTTGAAAAATATAAAAGAAAGAACTAATTGGAGAGTTTTCGCATGTATATATATATATATATATATATAAAATAAAAATAAAATTTTAAAAAAATAAATAAATGAAAAAATAAAAGAAAAAAAAAGAAGAAAATCGTGTTGGGAAGAAAGAAAAATTTGAAAGAAAATAAAGGCTGGTTGGGAAAGCTGAACGAATGAGAAATAAAACCATTTACAAGGCTTTGTTCTCCCAACACTTCTCAAGATGACAACACATATAACTCATTTATGCAAAAGAAATGAACGCACAATATATAAATAAATAAATAAATATATATATATATATATATATATGAAGACAGACACACGTGTGTGTGTGTGTATATATATATTCTACCTCATCATCATATTGTATGGCTTTTATTTTATTTGTAATAAAACAAATTCATGGAACTTATGCGTGGAAGTTGCGTGTATGTTTTAGGTTTAAAATTATATGGCCCAATTAGGGCCTATCTGGGAAGATAATTTATTTAATAGGGGTTTTCAGATTGTCTCAATTATCAGGGTTATTAAGACAATTATTTTTAATTATTAAAGTTTATTATTTTATATCTGTAATAAAATTACTTTTATTCACGGTTGTTCAATATATATATATATATATATATATATTGCAATAATAGTTGTGAAGTGTCGCGTCGGTTGGTTGTTATAAAGTGTAAAATAAAAAAAAAAAGTGTCATGGTGAAATTGAATGTTTGGTGACCATGAAATGATAAACTGTTAATGAAGAAGTCTGGAAATTATTGGAGTGTGTCATAAAAATCATTCCTTGATAGTGAACGAATTATAAAAGCTTGAAATTACTTTCTTCGCTCTTTACTTAACGAGAGGGTTTTCCTCCAATTTCATGTAGTTATTCCCCTTGATATTCGTTCCATTTGACCAATCACAGAACACCTGTGACCCTTCGTTCTTCACTCTTCTCCCTCACTCTTCACAATGCCCGTGAGGAACTTTCTTTGCTTGTTTTTCCTTCGTCTGTTCATTAGCGAATTTAAGCAGCATTGAGTCGAGGAATAGTTGGATGGGTGACCATCGTCCTTCGCGCCTAGATGATGTAGCGATCCGTGATTTAGATCTCATGTAAAGACGTAGGTTCCTCTCCCCCCCTCCCGTCACATGACCTTGCTGTTACGAAAGAGGTTAAACAACTCCAGAACATTATCCACTTCTTCTTTCCTTCATCCCCACTTTCTGGTACCCACCTAGGAACACTCTAAGTGTTTCCAGCTGAAACCATTTGGTTGACAAGACGCAACATCGCCAATCTGAAAATCTAACTTAATCTAACCTAACCTAGTTTAACCTAATTTACGCTGACCTAACTTAGCCTATGTTAACCTCACCTAACCTAATCTAACTTAATCTAGCTGACAATAATTTGTCGACTTTTATGTCACGTTGATCAGCTGTCTTTAGCTCGTTTCCAACCGAATTTTGAATTATTAACACCTTTTTGCATGATGTTTACATTCCTGACTCGGTGGGTGGAACTCTATTCGTGGCTGGCAAAACGAAACAAATATATTGATAAAAGGTATATATATTTTCCTTGAAAGTTAACGCTAAGTTTACTTAACAATGAAGGTCAAAGTTAAATATCGCGAAATAAAAATATTTTAAACATTTATAGGCTGAGTATATAAAATCGATAACTCTCGTTGATCTGATATATTAAAACCCATTATTTGTTTACAATGACGTCACGAGTAGATAAATTAACACCGTTTGGCATAATGTCATTGTTTACGTTTTTGACGTGATGGACGGAACTAAAGGGTGGCAATGCATAAGTAAAATTCACTGATAAAATTATAATTTGGCTCAAAATTTAATTCACAGAGGAAGAGAGAGAGAGAGAGAAAGAGAGAGAGAGAGAGAGAGAGAGAGAGAGAGAGAGAGAGAGAGAGAGAGGGCTAAAATATTTGTAGGCGAAATATCAAATGAAGGATTGTCATATCTCTGGAATAAAACATATACGACCTTTCATAATTTTTGCAGGTAACATTCCTTTCCCGACAATCTGAAATTCATTTTCTCATACATAAACAAGAAAAGAGCCTCTAGACTCTAGAGTCTAGACTAGACTCTAGAACATGGTATTGAACGGTTAGTTTCGAAAACTGCAAAACTTACAAAACTACAACAGACGAAACCAGGATCATAAGGAGGTTATTGGTGTGTGTATGGATGGGAGGGGGGAGGGGGGGGGATTGTATCTTCTGGATTTTAAATGTAGAAAAAATTGGATGAGACAAATGTCAACCTCATATCAAATACAAAATACTGTAAATAAAAAGAATTAAATTATTTTGTAACAACAGCAAAAATTACATTAACTTGCAGGATGTAATACTAAAATATAATATATATATATATATATATATATTATATATATATATATATATATTATATATATATATATATATATATAAGGGAATAACAGGAAAAGTAGGGAAATGGATATATAATTTCCTTAGTGAGCGGAGGCAAGTCGTTACAGTACAAGGAGTATCTTCATCAGAATCAGAGGTCCTCAGCTCAGCACCACAAGAACGGTATTAGCTCCACTACTCTTCATAATCATGCTAACTGACATAGATGAGGACGTTACCAGAGACAGCACAGTAACATCCTTTGCAGATGACACAAAGATCAGTAGAAAAATACGAAAACCAGAAGACATAGGATCTCTACAAACCGACATAAACAAAATTTACAAGTGGACGGAAGACAACAATATGAAGTTTAACACCGAGAAATTTCAGTTATTACGGTACGGAAAAAGAGAAGACCTAAAGTCCGTGGAATATTATACCCCAAATGGACAGGAAGTCCAGAGAAATTCCAGAGCAAAAGATTTAGGGGTTGTAATGACAGATGATGCGAAATTTGAAACACAAAATAAGATAGCAGTAAACAGAGCAAAGAGAATAACGGGTCAGATATTGAGAACTTTTAAACGAAGGGATAGGAATGTAATGATCCCTCTACTGAAAACCCTGATAATACCCAAACTGGAATACTGCTCGGTCCTAACATCCCCATATAAAAAAGAAGACATTAGACAGCTGGAGGGGATTCAAAGAAGTTTCACAGCCAAGATCAATGGGTGCAAAGAACTAAATTACTGGGAAAGGTTACGAGAACTAGACCTATATTCACTGGAAAGGAGAAGAGAGAGATACACCATTATTTACACTTGGAAAATAATGGAGAAACTAGTCCCTAATCTTACTCTGAATCCCATAACTCCCTCCCCAAACAACGGTGGAAAGTAGAAGCGGTAGACTGTGTCGTATTCCCAAATTGAAGGCGAGACAGGGAACATCCTTAACCCTGAAAGAAAATAGTTTTGTAGTGAGAGGACCAAAACTATTTAATCAGTTGCCCAAAGACCTAAGAAACACGAAGGGAGTTGCAGTGGAAATCTTCAAAAGAAGACTTGACGCCTGGCTCAGAACAATCCCCGATGAGCCGGGCGTACCTGGCTATGTGAGGTGGAGAGCGCAAGAATCCAACTCACTACTTCACCAGGCCAACTCGAGAGGAGGGGCGACACGCTTGACCTTCGCGAAATGAGAAATCATCACGTGGAACCTTTGTAAGGTTGTAAGGTAAGGTTATATGTTATAGGGAATCTCTGTAACTAGGGATTTCATGAAATCCCTAAAATGTTCAAGGATTTCATGTAAGGTTAAGTCGTGATATTTTGGTTAAAACTAACGAAAATATCACGACTTTAGCCTTATATGAAATCCATGAGCATTTTAGGGATTTCATGAAACCCCTAGTTACATAGATTCCCTGTAACATATATATATAAATAAAAGAGAGAGAGAGAGAGAGAGAGAGAGAGAGACAGACAGACAGACAGACAGACAGACAGACAGACAGAGGAATAATAGATAAAATAAACAATGAATAAGAAATCAAAACGAAAATAGAGATATTAATACAAAACAAAACGAATTTAAAAATGAAAGGAAAACCTCACGCAAACCGCATGAAACCGCAAATATTTCTCAAAAGAAAACCCCAGACACAGAGAAGGACAATTTACTTACGTTCCTCTAACTCAGAGCGTATCTCATAATAAATACGGTCATTGTAATTTTGGGAAAATTATAAATTCCATAAAATCATTATCTCGAAACATTACGCAAGGGATGAAAACTACAAATAAGGTAGAAGCGCTTCGCTTCCTCCACCACCCGTCAATAACCATTTCGACTGACACCAAAAATTATACATTAACCAAAGAAACATTAACTGAGAGAACTTTTTCCCATACTTTTGAGACTATCAAACTATTAATACACACTTGGGAGGGGAACGATATTCTGTTAAAGAAATATTAAGAAATAAATAGCGAAATTTTAAAATATTCCCAAGAACCCGCTTTCCATGACTGTGCACACACACACACACACACAAACACACACACACACACACACACACACACAAAATATATGAATAAAAATTAAAGTAATGATAAGGAGTATCGCGTGTTCCCAAATCTTGTGAAGTTGATATTTAAGTGATTGCGAAGGGAAGGAATACAAGTTGAAATTTACTTTAAATTCATGCAATGTATCGAGTAAATAATAGCAATTAAATACAAAGGTTAAAGGTGAAAAATATTATAAACAATATCTTACCCGATTATTATAGCGATGCTAATAATAATAATAATAATAATAATAATAATAATAATAATAATAATCTTTATTCAGAAATAACAGATTACAAAAGATATACATTACATCTATACTGGTTTATACAATGTCGGGATTAACGTTTAATTTTCGTAGTTTAATTACAGTTGTCTTATCTGAATATGCCGTTGGGAAGCATGCCAGCTTTTCAGGCAGAGGCAATAAGGCTACGAATATGCTTTAACCTTCTGAATAAATTAACGTTTACCTGCACATTTGCTTTAACCGATAGACAAATATAAGTCATAATCTATGTATCTCTATTTGTTCTTCTATCCCAGCCCGTAAACAACTCCCTTCATTCATCAGTCCAAGAAATGAGCGTTGTACTGACAAATCATTGCATTTAACTCTTTACTGCACAGAGTCTTTTCTGAGACGGAATAAAATCGTCTGGCGTTAGCCAGAACAAGATTAGTAAAGTTAACACTGTGCGCTAAAGGGGTTAAAATCTAAACTCTTTATATTGGAGGGTTATAAAAAAATATTATATAAATAAACGTTGGTTACAGTATCTATTAACGTTATTATACTTTACAGTATAATTAATAACCGAAGTTATTATACTTTACAGCAGTGGTGGCCAACCGCGGCGCATTGCGCCAAAGGTGGCGCATCAAGTACTTTGAAGTGGCGCATCGAGGTCTAGTATGAATTGTGCTAAATTTTCACTTCTAACACTAAATATTAAAAATCAAAGATTTAAGCAGTTAAGATGTACTGTAGTTAACTAAAAATTAAGGTAAATATTTTTCACATTATATTTCTATTTAAGGTAAATATTATATTATATTTTTATTTTTACTTACAAGTTATTAGTAATTTTTTCACAAATTTTTTTTTGGCGCATCCGAATTAAACCTAACCTAAAAATGGCACGCATCAAAAAAAGGTTGGCCACCACTGCTTTACAGTATAATATATGAAAGCTTAAGCTGTAACAGATGTATAATATATATATATAAGTTTTTTTATATATATATATTTTTTTTTATGCTAAAAAAAGGTAGCTTATGAGATTTTTTTACAAAGTCTATTATTCACTTCGAAAGAAACGAAATTTTAATCTCAATTTTTCCCGTCCGCAAACATTGTAGAGAAAGTGTGCATTGTCCAACTGACGACAGACTTTGTCCGTAACATACAGTATATATATTGTTTCGCTAAAGTGCGAAATATATCGACAAGAGTTAACATTCAATTTGGAATCTGTTCGAAGTTCCTTTGAAAATAACTACAGTACAGTAATCTAATTTACAGAACATCTCAACCTTTTTAATGTTTCTTTATACTGTCGTTGCTGTTTTTGTTGTTGTTCAAGTACTGTTTTTTAGTCATTATTTTTACTGAATTCTAAATACTTAGCTATTCTAAATACTTAGAATTCTAAATAATTATGTATTCTAAATTCTAAATACTTAGCTATTCTAAATACTTAGAATTCTAAATAATTATGTATTCTAAATACTTATAATTCTAAGTACTTATTAGGTATACCTATTGTAATTTTACATTAATGAAAGTAATAAAGTACTACTTTCACTTTATTTAATATTTTGTCTACCTAAATTTACTTTATAAGTTTCCTTAGATAAGACTACAAAACAACAGCAAAAACTGGAAAAGTTGAAAAGTAGTTGCTTAATCAAAGCAACAACCAGCTAAAATTAAGTAAGTTGTCTTCGTCTTATAGGAGGATTTGTTGAGTAACTGGATTTATGACCATCCTCTGCATTCGGATGATGTAGCGATCAATGGTCCGGATATCACGTAAAGCTGTAGTAGGTCCGCTCTGTCCATGACCTCTGACGTTATAAAAGAAGTTAAATAATCTCAGATATCACTATTATTATTAGGTTCATATTAAACATTTAGCAAATTGTATCACGTATCGTATTTTATAATAATAATATTAATAATAATAATAATATTAATAATAATAATAATAATATTAATAATATGTGGAAGAAATATTAACATAATATTTTAAATGAAAATGATAAGACAGAAAAATATACCGTTTGCATACTAGTTTATTAAAGTTACAAATTACATCAAATTAGCTTTGACATATGAACAAATGCGTAAAATTGGATAAAAATTGGAAAAGTATCTACGAGATCCCGAATATGAAGCACTCCGGCAAACTTCCTGAATGAGAAAAATTAAAAATTTGACTGTAAACATCTGTTTCAACAGGAAGAAGAATCCCGCATTATGGTGTAAGTAATAGGGAACTATTTCCATGAAGAAATCCCCACGTGATACTTCATCACAGAAAGAACATCACTAAATAATATGTTGAAAAGATAAATGTTTTCCTTCTTAAGTAGATTCGTTTTTACAAAACGGAAACCGTGTGAACTTGCTTCATTTATTACTTAGTTCGGATCACCTGAAGATCAGGGCCCCCAGCCTTAATTACCAAATAATATCTTCGTCAAAACTAACGAAAATATCACGACTTAATCTAACCAATCGTCAAGGGCCTACAGTTGACCTAACCGGGCATTCAATTTAATTTATTATTATATTTGGTACTGTAAAGCAAAAAACAAGAATACATGGGGCGCCCTGATCTTCAGGTGATCCCTTAGTTTAACTAAGTATATATATCTTCATATGTAAAAGTGCTTCCTAACCTTAAAATCCTTCACTGGAAGACCTAATTAATGTTAGGATATTTTCGAGAGATCATGAACTGTCCCAAGACACGTTAATTGGATGGATATGAATCAAATTTTAATACCACTAGAGAACAAAGCCCATTTATAGAAAGTTTACTACCAATCATTGCATGAAAACTGTTGAAGTTATGCTTTAATTAATATACTAAAGCAGTTTTTTAGTATCAAACAACCCCTTCATACCGTAAAAAGAGGAAGAAAGACCAGTTGTAGTTTGTTGTGACTTATTATGGTCGTTTGAATTTATGCATTGAGAAAGAGCTCCATATATTACATCCACTTACATAGTCTTCCTTAACTTCTCAAATCCTCTCAGTGTTTATACATTATTTTCATTATTATTATTATTATTATTATTATTATATTGTTATTATCATTACAGGAAGAACTCACTCGCTTGAAGAAAGAAGTCACGTCCTCTAGTTAATTTTGTATTTTCCCCCTTAAAATTCAGTGCAGCATTAAGTCAGTTCTTAAGCATAAAAAAAAAGTAAAGGGTGACCTCTGCGTTTCACTGTGTATTCATATTCAAGTGATCTCTATTATGCTACCTATACTAGGGGTGGGGGAAGTGCTACTCCACAAAATAATGTGGCAGTAGAAAAATACAGGGGCATCTCCTTCCTTACTTTCTTGCATCTTGATAGACCCCTTTCCAAATAAACTCTTTCCACAGAGACTAGTTCCATATAGGACAGGTCATCTTCTTATAACCAAATGCTTTAAAATTATAAATAAATCAACAGCCATTATGCCGATCTTAGAGTACCGAAACCTTGTACTATACAGTACAGGTTAAAAGCTTGTTTCTACTTTTTTTTTAGCGCTCAGCGCAGCGCCATAAAGCCAGTAAGTGTTTAAAAAACCAACAGTGATAAGCCAGTATTAGTGATGTATGTCACATCCGCATCTGCATCCGCACCTGCGGGATGCGGATGTTGCGGATGTACTATTTAGCTTATTTTAGGTATTTTAGCTGTCATCCAAGCAGTATTCCCAGTGAACAACTATTCAGTGGGGCTGGCCTTAGGTTGAAAAACGAAATCGGCTGAAAGGAAACAAGACAGAAAAATTGCTATTTTTGAAGAAGCACAATTTGCCCCTCATTCAGTTCAAATACCGAAACTTGTGCAGCCTTCATTTGATCTTTAATGTAACTGGCAATGTCTGTTGTGTATTTGTATAATTAATTGTTCATACTACAATACATAACAATGTCATAAGCACACTACTTTCCAAAGGGTGGTGGTTGGGGAAAGTGGTTGGTCGGATGCAAGACGACTTGGGTCCCCGTCCCGCATCCCGGTAACACACAGTTGTATGGCGAAAACTCGTCCAAAAAGAGAAGAGCGCATGGAAAAAAATTATGATTACAAAATAATATTATCTAATATCTAATATTATCGAATATCTAATATTTATAACTAACCAAAACCAAAAGTCAATTAATAAATTAAGTATGAATTTAAACTATCATATTATCAAGCTGACAAATTTATGCATGAACATCCGCATCCGCATCAAAGTTTGGCATCCGCGGATGTCTGAAATATGACATTCGACACATCACTAGCCAGTATTAACTAATTATGGCTCTTCTCATTCCTCGTATTTGCGCGTTTTCGTAGGTCAAGTTTGCAAATTATTGTAAATTAATTGCATTTTAAAATTTAACGATTAATATATATATATATATATATATATATATATATATATATATAGTTTCCACAAATGTTCTTTGTGGTTTTAACAAGCAATATTTCATGATGTAGAGTGTAGACGATAAAAAAATGTAGTATGTTTTAAAACAAAGCATAATACCCATAGTTTTATATAGGTTTATTAATAAACCATTAACTTCTCTGCAGATACTCGATTTCACCCCCAACCCAGCTCAACATCTCGGCCGACACTGTGCTGATAGCTGCTGTGATCTTTTGTTTCACCGATTCCAAATTGTTCGCCTTTTCGAAAGCATTTGTACAGGACTTTGTGAATGACTGTATTTATAGGAATGACAAATTCGTAACATCGTGGAAGCGACATTTTTGGGGTTACGCAAAAATGTTTTCGACATCTTTATCTAATGTACGTGGTGTACCTAATGATTCCTTGGGAAAGACACTCCTGGTTTTCTTCAACTGTTCATGCCACTTTGTGTTTGTTTTATCAAGTGGAGAGTCCTTCTCATAGGCATACCGAAAGTTACGTTGAGCGGTGAACTTAAATTCAGCTAACCACAACACACATTCTGTTCTCACTTGTACAGTTGCCATGACACTTATTATCGCGCGTCAGAGTCCAGTGTGCGTGGGTCTTGCTCTCACGCTTGCACGTAAGAATCATTAAAACTGAAGGTACTGAGCTTTATTTTAAAACATACCGAATTAGTTTATCTCTACCTCATCAAATCTAGATTGTTAGAATCACGAAGAACAATCGTGGAAACCGTCTACAGTGTATAATATATATATATATATATATATATAGAGAGAGAGAGAGAGAGAGAGAGAGAGAGAGAGAGAAAGAGCAGTTATGTAGTCGAGACCACCATGGCCGAAACCGAACCCAGAAAAAAGGTCTCGAGACCGATCTTAAGACCGAGACTGAAACGGAGACCGAGAAAATTTGTTGAATCTCTCCAAGCAATAGTCTATACAGAAACATCTTTTGAAAATTTGCGATGCCTTGACAGACTAATTTTTTTTCCTTAAAAATCGTCAGTTTTTCTTATTTTGTCATCCAGACTTTAACTTTTGGTTAGCTTCCGCCCGAATTGTTCATTCTGATGAAGGTCAAGCTTTTCACTCCACCTTAGACCTACAGTTTAACGTGGAATCCGAACCACGCCCCATCAGCAGCCCAGCGTCTTAACCACTAGGCCACCTAGGGTACCCATTTATCTACCAACCACTTTCTTTATTGTGTGGAAGGATGAACAGGGTTTTGCTGCGCGCCGGCTGCCGTCGAGTCTCGAACCCTGGGCCGATGGATTGAGACTGGTCAGTAAAAGAATATTTTAGTTTTCCTTGAAATTTATGGAAATTTCCTTCGATTGAAGAAATTTCCTCAAAATTTCCTTTGATCTACATTTCCTTGTGCAGTTCATTTAGAAGGACAAATTTCCTTAATTTGAAGAAATTTCCTTAGATGTGGAAGCCCTGCCTCTCAGGGTTGCCAAAATAAGTTAAGTTTACGTGTCATAAACAAATGTCATACACCACCAGCGACCTCAATTACTTGTTATGTTCTTAGTCTATTACATACATTTTTATGATGTTATGATGTTACAGCAAATAAATTTGTGCTCTCGAAAGATCTCGAGGCAAAAATCCGAGACTTCGGATGTCTGAGACCGAAACCGAGAACAGAACAAAGGTCTCGAGACCCAGTCTCAAATCCTACATCACGGTACGAAAGTAATGCCACTTATTTTTCAGTTTATAAAAATTATATACTTTATTTATATATACTGGGTGTTTCAGGTCGATCCTAGAAATACCAAAATACCAAATACCAAATACAAACTACAAATTCCGCCAATTTCCATATTTCTAGGGTCGACCTGAAACACACTGTATATGTATTTATTTATTTATTTACTATATTTCCTTTATATTTGCCACGTATGTATGCATATTCCCTGTAATTTTCATTGTAATTGGCATTATATTTAGCGAGAAATGAAATAAGAGGCATTACTTTCGTACCGCCCCTCCTAACAATTATATATAATTAATACAATTAACAGCAGACAACTGAGTATATAAATCTGTGAACCAGAAAATAATTTAGTCCTCGTTAAAGAATCATTTTATTCTATTGTTTCGTTGCAAAAGAGTCATTAAAAAATATTTTGAAAACGCATTTAACCTGCGGAGCCTCCTTTTTTTTTTGTTTTATTTTTATATGACTGACATTTAACATTTAATAATCAATGTTTGATTTTCAAAAGCTATACTTTAAAAACTCTAAAACAGAAAACGATGAAGAACGGTGAAAGTATACCGAGTATTCAAGAGTGAAGTACAGGGTGGGCAAAAAGTCCGGTTGCCGCCCCCTCAAAATAAGATAATGTGCGTGAAAGAAAGAATTTATTGCATATTGGCACTTTTAACATTTAATTTAATTTTTAATTTAACAAAAAATTACTAAAATGCGAAAAATTAGATATGTAAATATTTTGAGGGGGTGCATAGACTTTTTGCCCACCCTGTACTTCACTCTTGAATAGCCCAGAAATCAAAGTCATATACACAAACAAACCAACAAACACACTCGAAGAGACCAGCAAACGCGAACAAACCAATACCATAAAAACAAACTAGCAAACACAAATAAACAACCCAAAATGCACAAACGAACGCATCAACAAACACACGCGAATAAACTAACAAAAACTAACAAACAGATATATACATAGCACGTTAACAAACAAAAATCTACACAAACAAATAAGAACTCACACATACAAACACGTGTACACACACACACACACAGAAACGCACAAACAGAAATACGCACATATAAACCCATGAGTATACATAGAACACACACACACACCCACACCCACACACCCACAAAGAAATACACAAACGAACATACACATAAACAAAAAAAGATCTCAGAGAAAGTTTAAATTGCAAAATGTATTTATTACCTTTAATTGTCATGGTATAGCTATGCAATGCATAACTATTAAATTAATTCAATTTTACGACATCAACGCTAAACCTAACAGATAATTTGCCTTTATCTTTAAAGGGTCGGTTCACAAAAACCTAAAAAGGTGTCATTACCTTTATAATTCATTCACAAATGGAAATTATTTTATGTGGAATAAAATATAGCTTTGAAAAATGAAATATCGACAACTGAAGATTTGATTTATTTCGCATGCAAAGAAAACATAGGGCATGTTGGGTATAAGGGTATGTACTTAATATATTTCATTCTACACATAAATTCCTTTTGAGTATAAACAATCTTTATTTAGTGACAACTTGAAGCACATAAACAAAATTTTAAAAAATGTAGCCATATTTACAAGAAAATAAAAATAAAAAAAAAACATCAGATGCAGGACTCTCAAAGGCAAGGTCGTGTAATAGTGCGCATGCGCTCGGTAAGAGTATCCAAAAGCGGGATTACGACATCATTCTGATCGACTCGACATTATATTGATAAGTATATTGTGGGTTAGATTAAGTTAGGTTAGGTTAGATTAATATAACCTAGCGTAACTAATCTATGCTAAGTTAGGTTGTTAGTTTTTTAGTGTCGACGGTTTGGTCTTCTCGACGAAATGAGTGTTAGTCCCTCAGAAGCAGAGATTATACTGATAAAGATTTCATTCACCGTAGCTTGTGTAAGCTTCATACCACCGTTCCACATGCATGAACCACACTGAATCGACTATTCTTCAAACGGTTCCATATAAACATACACATGAACTCCTCAGACTGCAATGTCTTCATCTGTTTTCTTGTTCTCTGTGACATACCATAAAAAGTCTTCTTCACGTTTGGGTTTGGGTGAGTTAACCTTCCCTGATAATTTCATCGTCTTGTCTTTTGTTGTCCGCGAATTCTTGGCCGACAGCAAAAAATTACTGAAAGTGTGAAGCGATGGTAGCACATATGAAGTAAACATATATGACCGACCACGGTGTAATTGTCCCTAGATGATATTCTTTAAAGAAATCTGACAAACCTCAGTAACGACCAATATTATTTCCTTGTGCTTCCAACGCCAATTTAACACAATTTTGAAAGGAAGACAGCTGGGAGTCGACCAAAGCAACGCTTTGTCAGTCTCAAAGCTTTGCAAAGCCTCTCTGAACATTCTGATCAACGTTTCTCTTGAATTTCGGCCTTGGCTTCTTCGAATATTGCAGAGAGCTACTGTATTTCAAACAAGGGCGGATTTAGGGGAGAGGGGGATGGACGAGAGGGAGAGGGGGATATGGGGGAGAAGGGGGCGAGGGGGCGAGGGGCGATCGACCCCCAAACCATGAGGCCTCTAAAGCTTAAAGGTAAAGAAAGTGAAAGAAAGAAGGAAATCGGAAACCTAAAGAAGAGACAGTACAAAATTAGTGAAGCAGCCTATAAAAATAATTACTGTTGCTTTCCTTTTTACAATTTTAGTAAGTGTAACATATAAAGGAAGGGTCTCTCTGAACGTGCACACTGCGTGTAGAATGGTGAACTCAATTTGTTGATACCGCTCGCCACCACACTGTTGTCAGCTGGGAAAAAAACTGGCCAAGGCTTAGGCGTGAAAAATAAGCAGATCAGAATTTTGATGTTACGTTTGGTACTTGACCATGTCTCTTGTAATTTGTAACTCTTGTATATATTTAGGGCACAGCTGCTGAACAAGATGTGTACATGAATACATAGAGTTTTAATTTCATATTGATATTGTGTAAGTAGGGATGCATGCAGTGAGGTATGCTGGTATACTGGGCAAAAGAGTGCGTATAGGGGCACATTAATGTTCAAAAGTGAGCCATTTACTATATATATTTTTCTTTAATTGCCCCTAATGATGATGCCTAATAAAATAGTAATGTAAATGTTGTTGCGCTAATTTTATGCCTCACTGGAGCTTACTGTCATCTTAAGGAATTGACTTTTTTGACCAAAAACAGATCGTTACCAATTCGTTATCAATCATTACTAATTCTGTCACACCAGTCGCCTGCCAATGTATTATAATCTCAGGTTCTCAAAGGTGACCGCCCCCCTCCCAAAAGAAAATTGTGCTCTGGATCCGCCTCAGATTTCAGATCGTTGTTTAACAGCTGCACCCAGATTTTCGCACGGATTTAAATCTGGTGAGTTTCCAGGCCATGGTCCGAGTTTAACTTAAAAATTGTTACACTGATGTCATTTGTCAAAACTATAGAAAAATTCCACAAAACCTGCAAGGAAATCTTCTTACACCCCTTATGTTCTATGGTGGTATCCCAGAGGATTTTCATCTCTTACTGCTGAACATCCAATTCTTCGCCCCTACCAACAACCACGTAACTTCAAACTGAACTTGTCCAGTTTCCGAGTGAACGAAATAAAATAGAGAAGGTTTTTTTGTATCATTTGAAATTTCCTCATCTTCAGTAATTTCTAAATTTTCAATTACTTTTTTCGTCATTTACAGGAAATTTCGCGGCACCGAGGTTGGAAAACATTGGATTAATGCGTAACAGGATTAAAATACTTTTATAACAATAAACTTTTTCATTTCATTTCATTTCATTTCATAAAGAAATTTTTCAAGTAATGATGATGAAAAGAACTAGTCTTTGAAGAGCAATAATAAATTATTGGTTTTTTTTTACAGGTTTATAATGGTTCGATTGTTGACTGTTAACTGTAACCTCATCATCTATATATATATATATATATATATATATATATATATTCAGTGTAACATAACTCAGTGACTTTATACGCGAAAACAGAATTAAGCAGTATGAAAAGATTTGTGATTGGTTATGAGTGGCCAATTACGGTTGGTTTTTCGAACATTTACAATATTTTCGATCTTGCATTGAGGTTAGGTGGAGAATGTGGAAAATAACAGTGGGGAAGGGGGGGGGGCAACTTTTAGGGCTAAAATAAACTTACTCCAAATCGGGACACACAAACTTTTTTCAACAGTAAAAATAACTAAAGTCTAGTAACATACTCTCTCCTTCAAAAACTTTAACTTATTTTGGTATGTGATTGGTGTTTGGTGTTTTCTAAATTTTACTTACTTTTTAACATAAAATTAACGCTCCTTTTCAATCACTCTCAAAAGGAATGTAAATTTTACATCGAAATGTAAATTCAAGGAACTACTTAATATTAATTTCATTAAAAATATTTGGTGAAGGCAAAAAGGGATCACCTGAAGATCAGGAACCCCTAGCCTCCTTTAGTTAGCCTTATAAGGCTAACTAACGAAAATATCACGACCTAACCTAACCATTCGTTAGGTCAACTGTACCCCCTTGACGATTGGTTAGGTTAGGTCGTGATATTTTAGTTAGTTACTCTTATAAGGCTAACTAAAGAAGGCTGGGGGCCCTGATCTTCAAGTGATCCGAAACGTTTATTTGACCCAATTTCAAGTAACTCCTTTTTTAACCTTTAGTTCATGACCTTGGTAAGTTTATATTTTACCAAGGATATAAATGAAATAAGGGTAAACCCCTATTTCATAATTTTGGCAAATTATACCCAGGGTATGAAATAAGGATTACGTCTTCAGAAATGCATTACTAATCTTTCAATTACATGCTGTTATATTTTTTAAATTTGTTTACCTTAAATATTTACATAAATAAAGAACGTTATCAATACCTTATGTACAGGGTATCCCTATAAGTGCCTTTACCCTTCCATTTACCCTCACCATATTCTAGGATGAAAAGGGGATCATCTGAAGATCAGGGCCCCCAGCCTTCTTTAGTTAGCCTTATAAGGCAAACTAACGAAAATATCACGACCTAACCTAACCAATCGTTAGGTCAACTGTACGCCCTTGACGATTGGTTAGGTTAAGTCGTAATATTTTCGTTAGTTAGCCTTATAAGGCTAACTAACGAATGCTGGGGGGGCCCTGATCTTCAGGTGATCCGGAAATGATTCAGGGATAAAGGAACTTATCGAACACCCTGTATACATATCACTCGCACTTTGATTTTGTTTTAACTTATATGTGTATTTTAATCCATTTATATTCAAAAAAAGTCTCTTAATAAGTGAAGATTCACTAATATAATGAACACGTGATCATTATATTTCGTGTCTTGATTTACGCTGATGATGAAAATGTCGACTGGATGACCGAAACGTTTGCCACAAAAATAGAGTGAGAGGGGGTGGGGAGCTAATAATGTTTAGGTTTGTTTAATTTTCTTCGTAACAGCAAAGGTCATAAGGAAGGAACGTACAGCTTTACGTGAGACCCAAACGATCCACGAGTCGCTGACTGCAAAGGATGGTCCCCCATCCAATTACTGAACATTTCCAATGCCGCTTAGCATCTCTGATCTAACGAGAAGCGGTGTTACGATATGTCCACGACGAAGTCCTAAATAAAGAGATAGAAAGATGTTTTTCTAATATATATATATATATATATATATATATATATATATATATATATACACACACACAAATATGTCAGATGCGTTGGTAAATGTAAACTATTAATAAAAAACTTTGTATTAAATCTTTTAAAACCTAAAATTTAGCGAAGGATTAAATTTTAATAGTAAAATTGTTAAAAAAGGCCAAAGAAGAATTTGGTTTATAGATGATCAGTTCCTATTCTGGATTATTTTGATGAAAGAATGAGTTTTCTTTCGTTTCAATCGCTTTATCTCAGTTTTTGTTTGTTTAAAGGAATAAATAATTTTAACGTAGACTTCAAACAACTTCGCTTTTATTTAAATTAAAAAAAAAAGTTAACATTAATTAACCATAAACTGCCTTTGTAATTTTTTTTTCCCCTCCTTTCCCCTCCTCTTGTCATTTCGTTCGTATTTTTCCTTAGTAAAAAGTCAAAGTAACTTATATATATATATATATATATATATATATATATACTCGTGTGTGTGTGTATATATATATATATATATGCACTAGAATCAAAATAACACGTGACCTTATTAATAAGCAAACAACCACAAGGAAAAGGAAACACAAAGTCCGAGCGCTTTCGTGATATATTATGTGAATATATCACGAAAGCGCTCGGACTTTGTGTTTCCTTTTCTTGTGGTTGTTTGCTTATATATATATATAATATATATATATTCCCAAGTTACTTTGAATTTGCAAAATAAAATTTTAGAATTCCTTTTCATATATTATTATTAATATTATTATTATTATTATTATTATTATTATTATTATTATCATTATTATTATTATTATTATTATTATATACACGATCAATATAAAAATAGTATTTGTTAATATTGTATCAAGAATGTAGACGTTCGATAACATCTTTTCTGTTCATAAAAGAATAAAAATCGGATAATAAGGGCTCGTTATCGTGTTCATGTTAAGTCATAAGGGAAGGGTGTCACCTGGGCTCATTTTGCCTTCTTTTTATCAATAAAATCGACCTTAGAAACCTTCATCGATCGCGATCGTTAAAAACCGTTAAATTAACTTCGCGTGAAACCTTCTTTTGAGGGGAATTTTCTATTTTAGTTCTATATTTATTATATATAATGTATATAATATATTATATCGTATAGATTGGATCTCCTTTTATTATACTGTATGTATATATATATATATAATATATATATATATATATATTAGAGAGAGAGAGAGAGAGAGAGAGAGAGAGAGAGAGAGAGAGAGTGTCCTCCGAGTATTTTCGTGTATATTTCAACACCTAATCAAAAAGCGAAAGTTGTTTTAATATTATTATTAGTTTCCATTAATATATATATATATATATATAAGGAGAGAGAGAGAGAGAGAGAGAGAGAATACTTATTTAGTTTTCCCGTTCAATACATTTTCGTACAACTGTATATATTGCATTTTTAAATTAAAATTTCTCTTTGTTTTGCCTTTTACAAATACGAAACACAAATCCTTTGATTAAAAGAAGCCAGTGTTAATTAAAGGTGTCAACATATTGCACAGTATTGACGCATATTAACGCTCGTATTTCAATTCTAATTAATATTCAACGTATATCAACTCAATTTAAAGGCTTGAATCAAAGAAGTTTCTGATTGTTTCCAAAGTACAAAAATTTAATAACTGAAATGGTAATTCTATTGATTCCATTTTTACCCTTTCATTTGTATGTTCTGGACGCGAAGATTTGAAGATTTAATGACAAAAAAATATGTATTAAAATATTATTTGTATTGGAAATATGAATTCCGCGTATAACTAATATGTTACGACACTATAATATTATTAAAATTATAGTTTAAATAATTTTTTTATGGACAGGGTGTCCCATAAGTCCGATCTCGTAGAAAATTTTATTTTAAATTAATTTACAAAAGTAATATATGAGAACTAAGGGAGGCTTATTCCTCAGGAATCTAACTCACTTCCACATTAGCCATGACGTGTTATTCTACCTGCAACAACAAAAAAAAAAGTCCCAAAACGAGATATCAATTTGAACATTTGTTTTTGTTATTTGTATTACGTTTGTAAATTTCATTTAAAATAAATTTTCCTACGAGACCAGACTTATGGGACACCTTTTTATATATACATATATGGCTGTATATACGTGTGTGTGTGTGTGTGTGTGTACATGTGTGTATGTAGGTGCTTGCGGGTTATGTGCTTTTGTAAAGAGTACAGTAATTAAGAAACTGACAAAGCAATTTGGGTCGTAATTTCATGCATGTAAGATTATAATTGGTTTCCTCATTTTACGCACTTTCTGTACTGAAATAAAAGCGATTAATTCTGAAATATAAAAGCTGAAAATATAAACTTATTAAAGGTTTTTCTTTCGGTTCGAACAAGTAAAAGAATAAAGGTTATTTTATTCTCTCTACGATGAATAAACTCGGGTAAGTTATATGAAATAGTGTGACGTCAATCACATAACGATGCATGATAATGGTATTCTAAAAACGTCGTAAGCGCTACCCCCCCCCCCTCCCCCCCCCCCCCCCCCCTCCTCCCCCATTTTTTTTTTTTAATTCGCTTTGACTTACGTTAAAAGTTATATAGTTTTTCCTTCTGTATTTTTTTTTTACTTTTCCTACTTATGAGGTTGTGTGGTTTCCCCATCAATAGGTGCCTTTTTTGTATTTCGCGTTGCGTAATATAATGATTGGTTTATACAGGGTGTGTATAAAGTAACGCGAGTGAAGAGACACATCTGATTTGAACTGATTTAAACTAGTTTAAACTTGTTTTTTAACTTGTAAACTGCATCGAATATACAGTTGTCATAAAAGACATGCAATAAATATTACACGTCCATGTTCACTCCTTTTAATATAATTCAAATCGGAGGATCTTTTCGGTTTGACGGTCTGTAATAATTTTTAACATTACTTGTTTTTTATTGTCCAGTTTTAATTGAGGATTTCAAAAATAACATTCATGTTTTAGATAAACAAATAGTGAGGCAGTTATACATTTTAGTTTAGAGAATATCATATACGCTTTAAGATTCCAAAATTCCTGAAAGTTTTAGGTCAACTGTACGCTCATGACGATTGGTTAGGTTAAGTCGTGATATTTTCGTTTGTTTTGACAGTAAACTAACTAAAAATATCATGACTTAACCTAACCCATCGTCAAGGGCGTAAAGTTGACCTAACTGGGCATTCTGTTAACCTAACTGGGCATTCAGTTAACCTAACCAATTGGTAGAGTCTAGAATTTGACGGTCCCGTAGCCATGACTCGTTTTTTTCCGCCGGCCGTCAAACCAAAAAGATCCCCAATACGGTTTAAAAATATATATTTTAAATTTGCTAAATTGCATATAACTGCCTCGCTATTTGTTTCTCTTAAACATGAATGTTATTTTTCAAATCCTCGATTAAAACTGGACAATAAAAAACAATTAATGTTAAAAAATATTACAGGCCGTCAAACTGAAAAGATCCAAATCGGATTTGTCACTTCACTTACGTGAAAGTTAACGTGAGTTTATTGGCTAAAAAGAAAAGATCCATTTGGTGAACCTTTTTTTCAGTAAGAAAGAAATTTAAGTGCACGTAGGCCAAATGCTTTCTAAGACAACGTCATTTACTGGCAAACGAGATGGATAAAGAGATCTCACTTATTTTCAGTTGTTAAAAACATTGCGTAGGAAGACATTTTTTTTTTTTTTTTTTTCATTAATTTAACTTACAAAATGTAATTTTAAAACAATTCTCTTAAATTAGGCTTCAAGTGGAAGAAAATGTGGGCCATTTGTTTGAATTTGGAGGTTCAAAAAACAAGACTATTCGATAAAATCTATACATTTTTATTAAAAATTTCTGAATAATATAAAGTAATATTTTTTTTAAGTACTTTATTAATACTTTAATTAAGTAATATTTTTAAAGTACTTTATTATACTTTAAAAACTTATATTTCTAAAAAATAGCATAAAAAATACATAACGAGTACAATATCAAATTACGTCAGTGACGGTGTTTATCAAGGCCTTTTGTGGTGACTATGTCTTGTGGTTTTAAGTAATTTTAAAGGCTCTTAATAACTAATGTTTCAATCTTTCTGCGAAGTAAACTGAAGAAGGGTCATGTGAAGCACCAAAAATGTACTTAACCTTTACTTTTTATATTTTTTCCTTGCGCCAAAGTCTTCACGCAAAATTTTTTCGACCATTTTATCCTATTTTTTTTTAAATCATTATTATTTAAGGCTACATTAATCCCCAAATAATTGTTTTTTGTCTGATGAGGGGACAAGTTAATCTCATTGATATAAAATTAATTTCCCCTCAGAATTCGTTGATGAAATTAAAATGAATTTTAGGTACAAATATTCTATGTGATATTTTACGTACAAGAAGAATATTCTCCACTATTTAAGATTATTTATTTATATATATATATATATATAACCTTGGGTTTGCTTCCGCCCGAATTGTTCATTCGGACGAAGGTCAAGCTCGTCACTCCACTTTAGACCTACAGTTTAACGTAGAATCCGAACGACGTCCCACCAGCAGCCCAGCATCTTAACCCCTAGGCTACACAGGGTACCCATTTATTTACCAATTAATTTTTTCTTATTGTGTGGAAGGATGAATAGCTGGGTTTTGCTGCGCCCCGCCTGCCGCCGTCACCGGGTCTCGATCCAGGGGCCGATGGATTCGTAGTCAGCGACGCTAACCACTACACCATCGAGGCACAGATCTGTATAGTGCATGAAATTACGAATACTTTACAGTGGTTAAATCTTTAAGTACACAGTAAACCTCGTAAACAAGAACATAGGGGATGCTAAACCCTGTGATTACAGTTAATGCATTGCCAGACACGGGTTCTCCTCACGATAAATCCCCAACTTTAATTTTCTTAATTTAAGAGAGAATTCCATGTTGTTCATATGTTTTATGTTCATTTCCCTCATAATTAAACACACACACACACACACACACACACACACACACACACACACACACACACACACACACACATATCTTCAAACATGTACAGAATATCCCAAAAGTTCTGCTCCATATAATAATGTACATTATATTCGCTTTTGGAGCAAAATTTCTAGGACATCCTATATATATATAGTATATATATATATATTGCACATGGTCACCTCCTGCGTGGAGATCCTCCTCCGGTATGTGCTTTGTACCGTTGACAATCACTCACCCACTACTTGAGTGTTATACGGCCACGATGCGGCCCGTCGACAATATCTTGGCTTTGAGATTGTGTTCCCTGGACATTTAGACCGTTTGCTAGAAACACTGGTGCAATTTTTGGAAGATACTGGTTTGATGCAGCTGCTTTGATTATCCTCGTGCGTTCGCTGTGATATGACCCACTGGGTTGAGACGGCGGTTAATTCATCTACAAGAACACGAAGAAGAAGAAAATATATATATATATATATATATATATATATAGGGTGAACCAAATGTAGGTGGACAGTAAATGATAACGTTTATTTGAGAATACATATTTAATTTTTTTGTATACTATAATACAAAATAAATTTAAATAAATTTAGTTATAATATTTAATATAATAAAACACAAACACCATAGTTATAATGAACACCATAGTTATAATATAATATAACACAAACCGTATTCAACCTACTGTCCACCTACTTTTGGTTCACCGTGTATATATATATATATATATATATATATATATATATATATATGATACACACAGACAGTGCATGGAACAAGGAACTCTTCTGGGAAAATTAAATCCACTATAGTCCGAATAAGTAATGGTAAATGACAAATACCATAGTTTTTCTTTTTCATGATGCTAGCCTTGAAAAGTGGACGCTCAATTCTACCAGTTGAGGTTTAAGTTTTGGTTTTTGGCTAAAAATATAATAGTTACCCCTTTTTCTTTTATGTATTCAATCTGACGTGAAGGCAGCGAGTCTTTTGCTTATATTGAGGTTCTAAATGTAGCAGGGCTAGGCTGCTTTCCCTAGATCCATGTCCCAAAGCTGGATCCTGTCTGCTTTGCAGATAGCTGGTGAGGGAAGCTATATTTATGGGACCTCTTTGCGAGTGACCCGTTGCCCACGTCTGGCTAGCATCATGAAAAAGAAAAACTATGGTATTGTCATTTACCATTACTTATTCGGACTATAGTGGATTTAATTTTCCCAGAAGAGTTCCTTGTTCCATGCACTGTCTGTGTGTATCATAAAAAACTCAGGGGACCATTCTGAGTTCATTCCCATATATATATATATATATATATATATATATATATATATATAGTATGGATAACAGAATTTCATAAGATCGTCTTATGGCTGAGTTTGATTGTATGCAACGATATGCAACTTTAGGCTGCTAATTGCATTTATGTTTTTTTTCCACAATATCAAAGACCTTCTAACTTAATTTAGCCCCATTTAGCATATATATATATATATATATATATATATATATAAAACCCTAACCCGAACCTAACTTATATAAGTCAGCATAACATAAACTCTAAAAACAGTTCGATCTGAATCGTTTCGACCAAACGTTATCAAACTATCATAATTATTGAGATGTGACAATAAATTTTTAAATTTGTCACCACTGCTCAAATTCCAGAGTTAGTTTGGTAACATCTGGGTTGTAACGACTGGTACTTATGACAATCTTCTCAGACGTGACTTCTTTCTTCAAGTGTATGCGTTCTTCCTGTAATAATAATAATAATAATAATAATAATAATAATAAAAACCCACTCTAATAGACAGAGTCCTTTACTCGCTTTTGGTTCATTCGTTTTTTCGGTAAAGTGTAAATGGAATAATAAACGTAATAGTAATAAATGTAAATGTAATAATAAATGTAATAATAATAAATGTTAAAAAAAATGTAAATGTAATAATAAATGCAGTAATTATGTCAAAATAATAGAATCTGTATGTATAGAACAAGAAGATAGTTTTAATTTGTGCGAATGTACTTATAAGGGGGACCCTTTAATAAAATGCCCTTCAGGTGTCGGGAGAACGGGATCTAGCCTAGGTGCTAATTTCTTATTGGTCTCTGGATTGTTTCCTTCTCGCCTTTTTCATTCGTTTTTCGGTTTATAATTTCTGTAATAATAAACAGCAATGTAATAATCAATGTAATAATAAATTTATAATTTCTGTAATAAATAATAATGCAATAATAAATATAATAAATGTAATAATAAATGTAATAATTATGTAAAAAAAAAATAATAGAATCTGTATGTATAGAACAAGAAGATAGTTTTAAATTTGTGCGAATGTACTTATAAGCGGGACCCTTTAATAAAATGCCCTTCCAGTGTCGGGAGAACGGGATCTAACCTAGATGCGAATTTCTTAATGGTCCCTGGACTGTTTTCCTTCTTGTTTTTGGTTCATTCGTTTGTTTGTATCCACCCGAAGAGGGTGCCAGTGGGCATCGAAACTGTTGTGGAAATAAACTCTGTCTATTAGAGTGGGTTTTTATCATCATAATTTGACCTTCAGGTAGAAAAGTGAAGTTTTTTGCATTAATTAATAATGAAAAGAGTGTGTAGACAGTGAGAGAGATTTGAGAAGTTAAGGAATCCTATATAAGTGGAAATACTGGGTAAAGGGTAATTCAATGAAGGATTCATAAAAGCAGTTTGTAAGGAGGGGACTGTATGAATTCAAACCAATTGGTCTCACCTGACGAATCACTAATGATATTATTACACCCTTTTGACGAGGAGTAAAACTAAAGTTTGAATTTGGGATCGGTAAAATTGTACAGAACTGTGAATATGATCTGAAATTGGATTTCACAAAGTTTGTACTGTATTTCTACAATACCAAAATACAGAAACATTTTGTATGAGAGTATACACAAATCAATTTTGGTCATTTTATTTTTATAAATGCTAAAATAACTTTAGTTTCTGTTACATTTATCTTAGAATAAGCGTTAAAAAGGTTAATCTGTAATTATGAATTGTTAATGTTTAAATACTCATGTTTTTACTAACTTCATCATCAGGTTTTATCGCCAAATTGTTTTGTTCAAATTAGATAAAATCCGCTAACATCTCTTACGAAATAATAATAATAATAATAATAATAATAATAATTTTGTTCTTTTTCTTCTTTTCACCCCTTATTCCTTTTCTTATTATTATTCTTTCGTTCTTTATACTTCTCCTTCTTTTCTTATTTTACCTGTTTTAAGAAGACCGTCCAATTTAGGAATCCAATTTTGACCTAAAATCAATAACTTTGACTGTTTAGGGTCTTTTTTTTTTACATATTTTTACAGAAAATTTAACGTAGATTTCGAACTTGATATTCTTCGTTTTTCTTTTTCTTTTTAAAAAAAAGAATAAAGAAAGGCAACATTAAAAAAAAAAAAAATTCATTACCAACATGACGTTTCTTAGAAAAGGGATAAAATTCGCCGTAAAGAAAATTATTAATCTTATTAGCTTTTGTTCTCATGGAAAAAAGCAGCCAATCCCTTTCTTTCATATACCATTGTGTAGCAAATTTATCGTTCAATTCACTCTTGCTACTCCTTTTTTATAAAATAATTAGAAAATAAAGAATTACCTATAAACGTAGGTACCTATACTTTTAGGTCAAGTTGTTAGAGAAAATATTAATTAATTACCATGGAATACCATGCATTAAAGTGCGTGATTTTGCATAATGCAAAATCACCCACAGGATTAGAACTCACCACCTCTTCAGTAGAAGGTGAGGGTGTCATAGCCACTACTCTACGATCTGAGGGTATTTCATCATCCAAGGAAACGCATAATACTTTCGCGCCTAGAAGCGTTTTACGTATTAACCCTCCGGCAGTCGAGTTAATGACCAGTATTTCATTCAAATTATCTGGTGCAATGCTGGGATACCATAGACGGAATATTAAGAATGAACGCGTACGATAATTTTGTAAAATCTTGCGCGTTCATGTAAGAAATGAAGGTAATGGATTCCAATATTTGCCTTAACCAAACATAGTAAATTACAGATTATGTAGTGTTGGGATCGTAAAATCGGAATTTATTAATGAATATAAAATAACAGAATTCATAATGTATAAATGGAAAATATGTTAGGTTTAATAGATGAATTATAAAGTTAGGAAATAGGTCTTAGAGACTTAGATGAATTTGAACAAGCGTACGTGATTTTTAGCACGAAGCCAGAACAACAGGTTTTGTTGTGTTCATATCTGGGCCCCGACCACGGAAGCTGTAATCACTCCATGGGAAATCAGAGAAGTACTACTCAAGGGCCCAGGGCTGTGCCCGTTAACTCCTAAAGATAGCGCCGCTAACGCTAACGCTAATTTTGTCGCTAATTTTTTCTGAAACCACCCCAATTTATATATGTTCTGCCTTTCGTAATTTGCTTACATATTTACATATTTGTTTATTTACATATTACATATTTACTTACAGTTACTTACTGAATACTATAACAATGGCGAGGACTTTGTGTCACTGGCAAAACAACTTTGCACTAAAAGAACAACGGCCTATACAATTGTTTCATATTATGATACATCCGCACGGAACGTATTGGAAGAATGCAGTAGAACCTCTCCTCTCTCTCTCTCTCTCTCTCTCTCTCTCTCTCTCTCTCTCTCTCTCTCTATATATATATATATATATATATAATATATATTAATTTTTTATATATATATATATAATCAGTATTAGTACACTCTAGTAAGTCTGACATTACACATTGAAAGGTATCAGTAACGGACATGTATTTGTTTTCATGCCTTTCAGGTGAACGGAAACAACGTAAGTCATTAGGTGAGAGATTTCCTACTCATAATGACTGAGACGAATCCTGGGAGCTGAATTCATTATTACCGGATGTCTGGCCAGGAAACCCAGAGTGTCTGATGCGTCGATCAGTAAAGCCTTAGATGCCCGATTGGAAGCTGCCTGAAAATGTTCAAGTACCACGAGTTAAGGACACTCGACAAGGTTATGCTCAATGGATGTACCAAGAGCGATTAAACCGTACGAGAATCTATGTTGACGAGATGGGCTACAACCTTCATAGAAAGCGGACGTATAGAAGAGCGCCACTTGGGAGAAAAAGTTAACAGAATTGTTGCTGAGGAAAGGCAAGAATATTAGACGCGTTCGGTGGAGAAGGGGCGAACGCAACATTTTCGAATTGTGCCACAAAATGCAGTTAAAGTTTGTAAACTTTAAACCTTTGTATTTTTCCAGTTTATTGAAATGTTGTATGAATTTGAAGACATATTTGAGTAAAATATTGTTGTGTAATATGTCGATATAATAAAACGCCAAGAAATTTTACAATATTATTTATTGATAGCTTCTGATGTTAACTGGTGTAATCCATTATTTGGTCCTCTTCGTCGAATGTTGTATTATTACCTGCTTCAACTGTTTCGGTTTCTTCCAGTTCCTTTAACAATTTTGTATAATAGTTCACTGCAGTTGCAGGCATTAGGTCTGATAATTCTTTGAGATCTTTTATTTTTTCCTTAGTTATTGGCAGCAATTGGGAATACTTTGGTTGCAGTGTCTGCTGGGCTAGATTGAATAAACTGACACTGTAGGATTTTTTCCCTTTCTGCAGTCTGACGGGATGGCTATTATCTGGGGTTGTGCGGTATGCAGTAGATATTACGTAGCCTTCTTTGTGTTGAAAGTCAAATATTAACTTTCTTGCATCTGTAAATTTAGTATTTGTTGATTTCCTAATGACAATGCACGTTTTTAGGACGTCAAAATCGAGAAAATCAGCCTGTTTCATTTCTACAACTAGGAAGCGCTGCGAAACGGCTGTAGTTATGGCCGTAACATAATCTTTTTTGGTGTAAATAATATTGCTGTAATTATTTTTTATTTTGTTCAATTTGGCCAAATTGAGCATCACAGGGCATTGTCGAGTGACCAGAAAGTAGATAGATGTGTTCAATGTGAAGCAATGATGCGGAGTGAATTTTTCTGAGATACATTAAAACCTAAATTTTACCGTGAAAGAGTGCAGACTAACATCTAATTTTTTGCATAGGTAAAGCAAAGGTTTTAAAGGATAATTATACAACAGAAAACTCATTTTTCGAATTTTGTGGCGTTCGCCCCTTCTCCACCGAACGCGTCATTTTTAATTTAATATTATTATGACAATTTGTCAAAACGTAGGATTGTTTTATTACGAGCTAGCTTTTGATGGCGTGAACAAATGTCTATTTGTTAATTTCCTCCATTCCCTCTCGGACATTATAGGCGAGGAACACTGTGATTCTGAACAATACTTCCCCTTTCACAATGATGCCCGTCTTCAAAATCTCCATCAAATGATAAAGCATTTGCCTCCTCATTCTCCCGTCTTAAATCCTATAGAAAATATCTTCACTGTATTGAAGGCAATACTGAAAAGAAGGCTGTGTGACCTATAAGAGGTTATGGCACTACAGATGGCGAGAGAAGCCGAAATAATACTTATTCAATGGAGGAAAACCACTAACATCGGGCAATCTCAGAGGGTATACCAAACGTGTCAGCCGAAATTCTTAATAACTGTTATAGTCATTGTACAACGTACCAGTGATGTAGTCGAGACCATCATGGCCGAGACCGAGAGCAGAAAAAAAAGATCTCGAGACTGGTCTCGAGTCGTACTTCACTGCTCAGTAATGATGTCGAGACCATCATGGCCGAGACCGAGACCAAGACCAGAAAAAGGCCTCGAGACCGATCTCGAGTCCTACATCACTGCAACGTACCTACCCAAATGTGTTGCTAGAGAGTATATATAGAATTGAGTAAACAGTATGTAGTTGAGAGTATGTAATGTATATTAGGAAAAGTATGTGCTCAACTTACGTTATTGTTTATGAATCGAAAATGTGTACGTAACTTAACAATTGTATTTGAAAACTGTTAAATACATTGTTGCAATTGATGATGTATCGAGTGGCTTTTTAAGCATGTGACGCTTTAAAAGGTTTGTATTTTTTTATTAACTGAAATAAAGCATAAAATTTGACTGTACCTTCTCTACAAATAGGAAATTAGTCTTCTAATGCAAAACATGCTCTGCGTGATGTCCTCTCAGTTCATTAACTCTTTGTGCACGAACAACAAAATTTTGCAGTACTCTAGACAGAGTATCTGTTGAAATCTGAGAAGTTTCTCGTTCACTTGATGCTTTCAATTCTTCCATTGTGTGTGAATTATGTTTAAACACACTATCTTTTAAACAACCCCCATAAATAAAAGCCACAGGGGTTTAGATCTGGTGATGTTGGTGGCTATGATATTTCTTTATCACGAACCGCAGGAAATCTGTTGGACAGGACTCTTCCGCCTTAAGTATCGTGTAAGTATCGTGAGGTAGGCTGAAAGGACATCACATAGAGCATGTTTTGCACTAGGGGACTAATTCCCCATGTGTAGAGAAGGTACACTAAAAATTTCTTGCTTTTATTTCAGTTAAAAAAAAAATACCAACCTTTTAAAGTGTCACATGTTTAAGGAAATCACCCGATACATTAACCTTTCATGATTTCATTTGAAGTTTGTCAAATGGTAATGAAAACTGACGGACAGCGCGTACAATGTCGATATTTAAATGAGCATTATCTATTCCTAAAGTGATTGTGTTTTAAATCTGGCGATATGTCAAAGGTGAAATAGTTTGCCTAAGTGCCGCGTTTCGCTGTCGAATTGATCACAACTTTGTCAAAAATGCTGGTAACTTGTCAGTTTGTTGTACGTATATTTGGCCCCATCTCATTTGCAAAACACTATTTTAAAAGATATTTAAGTGAGTGTTATTGGTCAGTATTTCCTTAGGATGGCTGTTTCCGCCTTTGTATGTATATATTTTTTATGGAACTTCGGGTTCCGGCCTTTATCAATTATAATTTTCTCCACAATATTGCATTTTGTTTAGAAACTGCATTCTTTGCCGGTGAATGAAGGTGTCGAATTTTCTTCTAAATGTGATGGCGCAGTACTCTGTCCCTTCCTGAAGATTCAGCGTTATGAAATATTTATTATCTTACGATCAGTCATTATTTCTTGAATATCAGTATGGAAAAGAGATCTGGGATGCCTCTTTTCATCCTAGTGAGATCGCAGAATTAAACTGTTCAACAGGCATTTATGTCCATTCCTTATATGGGTCATTGTTGTACTTGCCATTTCTGTATTGTACTTTGCCATTTCACACGTTTCATCCTTTATCAATGCAGAGATCCACATTTTTTTAAAATTTTGTTTCAATTGTCTTTCAGTATTTTTTATTTTTTTGCCTTTCGATATAACTGATATAAATTTTATTTTATTTTCTGATACTAAGAAGTATATATCCCTCCTCTTTTCCTGTTCTTGAAGCAAAACTTTTCATCTAATTGGTTGAAATATTTCATGCATAATTTTCCAATCAATTCCGTTTGAATTTCACTTCAATCCTTCAAAAATATACATTCTTATTTAGGGGATGTACGTTCCGTGTTCCTTCCTATTTAATCACAATTGTTTAAGTTTATTATCGGGTCGTTATTCGCCATTATCAAACCTAAAATACTTTCTCTTCAAATCATTTTTCTGAAACTGAATTTTGTCCATTTTTGCCTTTTATATATGAATCATAAATCCTTGAATTTTTGCTTCAATCCTTGCAATAAAATCCTATTCAAACTCTTAACCATTTTTTGATAAAACAATCTCAAAAATTTTCAAAATTTCAACGTTATTTTTTTTTTCTTTTTCTTGTCAATAAAGTAAGTCACTCCACAAAAGAAATTTTTGTTAGCACAAAATTTTGTAGTGAATGTAACGATTATGTAGTGAATGTAAATGTTGTTAACTGTAATAACAATTACATTTACATCAAATTTAAATCTTTATCCAGATAATTTTGGTGATTTGTGGACTCTTCTAATAATTAATCATCAAATATAATTTTTATAATTACTAACATCAAAAATTTAAGCGCTCTACTAATTAATTACTCGCTTATATTTCACTTTATAAACACGTTTCAAATACTATATATATATATATATATACTAGCTGAGTTACCCGGCGTTGCACGGGTGAAAATTTAGATTTGAAATGTATAGATCAGTATTTTTTTCAGCAAATTATTCAGTAAGTAGACAAAAGCTGTGATGCGAGAAATAAAAAAACATTTAATCAAACAAAGCTTTATTTGAAATTAGAATTTACAATACTTCTTTATATACAACATTGCATGTTTTTCCAAAAGGAGAGTATACATAAAGATTGTTAGCTGTTCCTACTCTAGAGCATCCTACATACAGTTGACCATGAGAGAAGCAGTCTTCTTGTAATTGTAGCCCAACAACTTTCACTGTTTGTCCCTGTGATTTGTTGATCGACATGGCAAAACTTAATCTTACTGGAAATTGTAAGCGCCTAAACTGAAACTGCATCTCTGATGTTATTAGAGGTATCCTAGGAATAAAAGTATCTTCACCCTTGCCACAACCAGTTTGAATTTGTGCTTCAATGACATGAGGCTGTAATGCCTTTATTATTAATCTGGTACCATTGCAGAGCTTAGGCTGATCTAAATTTCGTAGAAGCATTATAGGAGCTCCAACTTTAAGTTGTAGTTGGTGAGGAGGCAATCCTGGAAATTCCAAAGAATTTAGAAACTCCGTTGGATAGTTGACAACTTCATTTTGATCGATAACTGTATCAATTGATTTGTAAATATAAGGATCCCCTGGAATATTTTGGAGTAGTTGTTGGTTGATAGAATTAACTGTCACATTTTTCGGTGCCAATATTGCTTTCACACAGCCAAGTAAAGTCTTTGTGTGATAACTAAAGTTAGTAAATACTTTTTCTGTTAATTCATTAACACTTTGGACCACTGCGCTGATTGTAGATATAATGACTTTGTTGTCAGAGTCCACAGGAACTTTTCCTTCGCCAAGCTGTAGCAAGTTCTGAGCAAATAGACCTGAATTGCTATCACCATAAATTCTTGCTCGCATGTTAGTTGTAAGCTTCAAGGTTTTAACATTGTGCCACAAACAGGAAGATTTAAGGCATGCTCGAATTTCATCAGCTTTTGTTCCCTTAGGTATAACTGGCAGAGTCTGGCGAAAATCTCCTGATAAGACAACAGTTACACCGCCCATCAATGTCTTGTGGTTTCTCACATCTTGTAGAGTTTTGTTCAGGGCCTCCAATGCTTTTTTATGGGCCATTGTACATTCATCCCAGACTATAAGTTCACATCTTTTAAAAACCTCTCCCATGCCAGAATTTTTAGTAATTTTACAAACAGCTTCATCATTAGTAGCTAAATCCAAAGGAAGTTTGAATGCAGAATGAGCTGTGCGACCTCCAGGCAACAGTGTAGCAGCTATACCAGAAGATGCTACTGCTACAGCAATTTTATTTTGCTTGCGAACTTTGGCCAGTAATAAATTTGTGAAAATGTTTTCCAGTACCACCAGGAGCATCCAAAAAGTAGATGCCTCCATTCTGCTGAGAGATACTATTCATTATAGTTGAATAAGCAGTTCTCTGATCAGGCAACAACTTGGGCTCATTTTCATTTACATATTCAGTTAAGTAGTTGATATCATATGATGTTTCTCTTATAAGCTCTGTAGCTAAATTGTTGACTTCTGTTCTATTGGTTCGTGGGAGGCCAAATGAAGGTATTTGTTGTCCATCCATTGATGCTATTTTATCTTCTATGTCAATTAAGGCTCTGTTGTAGATTTCATCTGTGTAAACACGTCAATATGCGGGTTGGCAAGTTGTGCTTGGTGCTTATAATCTTGTGCCAAATCATCTTTGTATTTGTTCCATAATTCTAAAGGGTTGCCCACATCACAGGTTTTTAGCAGAATTGCAAATAAATCTCTTAGCCGCTTTGGGGATTGGTATATGGCTGCTTCTCTTAAGGTGGCATCCCATTGACTATCATCTTCTAGCATTCCACGTTTGTAGCATGCCTCTCTAAATGTCGCACAAACATGACCATCAACTGTTCTAAGATCATTAAAAGATCTAGGCCCTTTAACTTCATGCAGCAACATTCTTAAAAAGAAACACTCATGCTGGCTGGGATGAACAGTGTAAACTCTGCCTAAAGCACTGTCAAATCTTACATCTGGATGACCTTCAACTTCGCTTCCTCTCTTTCTTCTACTCCATTTTTTGTTGTTCCATGTGTAATAAGATGGTAACTGGCGATACAATAAAGTTTGAGCAAACACATCTTCTTGACATAGTTTAAAAAAAGCTGTAAGAGTAGTATCTCTAGGAGCAAGAGCTTGATGGGCAGCTGTTTCATTAGTAAAATAAACTCTGTCCATTTTCTAAATGAACTGCTAGTTGCTGTACTGCAGGATATCTTCCATGAAAGGGAAAGCTAAAAATTCTCCAAAAGGCTTCATTGCTGCTTAAGTAACGACCTTGTTGATAGTTAGTCACTTCATCAGGTACATTTTGTTGTTGTAGAGCAAACATAGCTGCATCGGATCCCTTGTTAACATACTTGCACACATACTTGATAGACTTGACAGAATTACAAAATTCTACATTAATATGAGCATTAAAAGTTTTAGTCAAGAGAGGGCAGTAAGGAACTATCCATCTATTATCAATTTCATTTCGTTTAATTCTCGTTGTAAAGCCTCCATCATCAGGTTTTCTTCTGCGATATGAAGGATAACCATCTTCTCCTGTTTGAGTGTCTTTTAAAAATGGTTTTGGGTAACGTTTTGTACATTTATTTTCTTTCATGCAAGGTGAATTGAAATTTAGAGAACCACATGGACCATGCACCATTTGAGTTTGAACTATTTCAAAGAGGTTTTTGTCTGTGTTAGGGTCCGGAAGTTCAGCTGAGATAACAGAATCAATTTGATTAGCTTGAATTTTGTTGGTCAGCCAAATCAAAATATGAGCATGAGGCAATCCTCTTTTTTGCCATTCAACAGTGTACATGTGGCATCTAACTGGGCCAAAAATGTTGGATTTTGTCATTAAATCCATCAGTTTTAATAATTTTAAGCGAAACACTCTGGCTGTGAGGTCATGTCTGTGAATGTATGTTTGTCCAGGTAGTAACTCATCCTGAATTTCCTTCCATTTAGCATTGCATGTAAATGTTATAAATAGGTCAGGTCGACCATAAGTGCGAACATATGTCATTGCATCTTGAGTTTTTTCATGCATGTAACGTGGGCTGCCTGTAAAAGTTGACGGAAGAATGCAAAGTTGGCCAAGCTCTCCTCCAGCTACATCATTGTTGATGCCATCTCTTAGATGTATATATGAATCACATCTTAATTCTCTCTGATGAGTTCTAATGTAACATAATCTTTCTGCTTCTATTTTTGCATACATATCAACAGCAAATTGATGAAAAAGGTTTCTAGCCAACAGAAGATGATTTAGTGAATTACTGTGAACCATAAATCTGTAAGCATAGAAGTCCATGCAGGAAACTGTTTTGCTAGAATGTACACCTGCTTGGAGAATTCCAAAGTGATATCCATCTTCTCCATAGACAAAGAGTAAAGGATATTGCAAAGCATCATAAGATCTATGGGTTTCATTGATGAATTGCAGAGTATTGTCTCGACTTTTAAGCACAATGTCTCTTTTGTCATGTTCTTAACCAGTAATGATCACAGCAACTTCATTGCATTCTGGGAGATTAAATCGTCTAGCATGTTCAGTAGGAGGTCTCTTGTCGGCATCAATGATGATTTTGTATTCTGTAGCAGGTACATTTTCTAGAGCATATTTAAAACTTTGAATGTAATTATTTGAAGCATGAAGCATGTCTTGAAGTTCAACAATTAGTTCCAATCTTGTTGCTGGGTTTCTATTGTATCTATTTTGTGCTTGATGTTGCAAATCTCAACAAAGTACAATTGAAGATACCTTGGTTCTTCATGAGGTAATGTTGTAGTGAACCTATTCTGTGATATATTTGACCTTGAACTTTAAATGTAGGCATGAATCCTCCTTCAATAATGATATTAGCTCCAAATGAGGTCATTTGAAATACAGAATTGTATGCTTGAATATTTTGTAAGAAGTGTTTAGATTCAGATGTAGTGCCTGTAAGTAGAGTTTTCAAAGGTTCTGGAGGTTCCGAAAGCGCAGGTAATTGAACTTTTCCATTGTACAACACATTCCTGGTGATTCTTTATCCCACTTTTTAGCACCAACTTATCACATATTTTAGACATTGATCCAATAATAACCACTTTGTCAGATGCATAATTATATTGTGGATTATAGTTTAAAAGCACTTAAATTCCACTGCCAAGCATTGAAGCTCGAGATGTGTTTGAGCTTGTCTTGTTCTTTGAGCCTGAAGTCGTACATCATGTTGCTCCTCTGTTTCTTGCTCTCTGTAAGTTATTTGTCTTAATTGTTGTGCTTGAAGTCTGGTTTGACGTTGTTCAGAAGTTTCTTGTTGTCTATATCCAGCTTGCTTGATGATTCTGCCTGAACTCTGGCTTGGTGCTGTTCAACAGTTTCTTGCTGTCTTTGAGTAGCCTGCTTTCAGCTTGAGCTCGAAGTCTAGCTTTACGTTGTTCCAAAGTCTCTTCCTGTATTTGAGCAGCCTGTCTTGCAGCTTGTGCTTGAAGTCTTTGATTGCGTTCTTCTTCTGTTTCAGCTGCTCTTTGTGCTTGAATTCTTTTAGCGGCAGAAGACTTTCCATATAAAGGGCGTTTCTTGGGTGGCATAATCACCTGTATCACTAAACAATAATTTGCAATTCACAAAGTTACTAAATCACTTATGAAACCATTTAGCACTGTCCTGGAAAATTTGCTCCGCTGGAATATTTGCTCCGCAAAGTTTACGAATGCCAGATTTTCACTAAATTCTTTAAAAATTTCTATTTTATGTTGCTCCGCTGGAATATTTGCTCCGCAAAGTTTACGAATGCCAGATTTTCACTAAATTCTTTAAAAATTTCTATTTATGTTTTGTATGTTTATTACAAAAAAATTTATTACAAAAAAATGACGCAATAATCATTAATTGTCAATTTCGTCATTAAATACTACACCAAATACAAATAACTAGCACCATTAGATTCCTTGTAAAAAAACTGGTTATTATGAAGTTATTTTAAATTTGTAAGTTCAACCGTTTGGTTTTCTATAGCGAACAACTAAACAAATAAACAAACTTCCTCTTTTATATATATAATATAATATAATATAATATAATAATAATAATAATAAAAAAATAAAAAAAAATATATATATATATAGGGTGGGGGCACGGGAATCAAGTGTTTTTTGAATAGCTAGTAATCGGCCATTAGGAATGGGAGGGGCGTGCGGTAGGTAGCATTCCATTCCTGGTTCATAGCATTTAACTTTAACTAACACTCACCTTTATCTTTCAGGTGCCATCATGGAGCAGTGGACGTTAGAACACCGCATGTTCGCGTATGATCATTTTGTTAGGAGTGGCGAGTCAGTGACAGCAGTTCAGCGTGCGTTTCGCCGCAGATTCAACATTCATCGAAATGACTCTGTTCCCGCTCGTGACACAATCTTACGTTGGGTTAACAATCTTCGAACAGGAGGCTCAATAATGAAAACAAAACCGAAGGGGCCGCAACGCACTGTGCGTACTCCAGAGAACGTTGAAAGGGTCAGACAAGCGATGTTGCAAAGCCCAGGCCGCTCTGCTCGGAGACATTCAGCTGCACTCGGAATCAGCAATCGTACTGTTAGACGGATTTTGCATGAAGAATTACATTTTCACCCATACAAGTTAGCGATGGTGCAGGAATTGAATGTAAACGATTGCCCCCAACGACTGAATTTTGCACAGGAAATGCTTGCACTTTATGAGCAGAATGAAAACATGATGGTGGTAATGAGTGATGAAGCCCATTTCCACCTTAATGGGCCGTCAACAATCAAAACTGTCGGTATTGGGCTGCTGAAAATCCGCGACAACTTCATGAAAAACCGCTGCATAGCCCTAAGGTTACAGTTTGGTGAGCGGTGGGAAAGTTTGGCGTCATCGGTCCCTATTTCTTCGAACAAAATGGGGTTACCGTTACCATAACATCTGGGCGTTACATTGAGATGGTGAACACCTTTTTCATCCCTGAGTTACGAAGAAGGCGTATTGCTCGTCGACATTTGTGGTTTCAGCAAGATGGGGCCACGCCACACACCGCCAGAGCGTCAATGGCTGTTCTTCGCCCCCTGTTTCCCAACCATCTCATTTCGAGATTTGGTGACATTGCATGGCCCCCTCGGTCCCCTGACTTGTCCACATGTGACTTCTTTCTATGGGGGTACCTCAAGTCACGTGTCTACGAGGACAAGCCCCGTACATTAGATGCATTGAAGGAAGCGATCCGTCAAAAATCATCCAAATCAACAGAGACCTGCTGGGAAGAGTGGAGGCCAATTTTCGTAAACGCCTTCAACAATGCGTCGACGGCCAAGGACATCATATGCCAGATATAATTTTCGGTACATGATTATTATGACATGAAATGCTATGTTCTTACGAATGTTGTTCTACCAATATATTTTCTTTACAAAATAAATATCATTTTCCTGATTATTCCAAAAACACTTGGTTCCCGTGCCCCACCCTGTATAATATAATATATATATAAAAAATATATATTATAATATAAAATATAAAAAAGAAGATATATATATATACAGTATATATATATCTATATATAATATATATAGTATATATATATATGAAAAATTATTTCACGAAAGTGACACGAGAAAAGTATTATGATGAATAAACCACGAAGGAACCTCAGTGTTCCTGAGGATGTCATTAGACGAAAGCGCTTGAGCACCCCTTTGTGTTTCTTTTTCCTTCGTGGTTTTATTCATCATATATATATATATATATATATATATATATAATATATATATATAGTTAAACGGGCTAATAACAAGTTCCAGACCTCACTATTTAAAAAACAAACTTTTACTAGTTTGGGAACCAATAATTATTTAAGTTGTATGTTTTATAAATATAAGATTAACGCTATGCTAACATTATTAACAAGAAGTTACCGAATTTGTCCAGATTACTTTTCATTAAACGAAGAATTTAAATTTTTAAGACAGTACGTTATTAATAATTACTACCCTTCTAATCTTTTTCACAACCAATTAAAGAAATTTTTAAATAACACTTTTAATACTAAACTCCCCATAACTACAGTACAAAAAGAAACCAGATATATTAAATTATCTTTTTATGGTTATTTATCATTGTGTATTCGAGATGAAGTGTCCAAACTGCTTAAGTCTAGTTATCCCCCAAATAAATTTTAGATTTGCCCTCGTCAACCCACTTAAATTATCAATTTTTTTTAAAGTTCAAAGACAAATTCCCCAAAACTGTATGCCCTAATGTTGTTTATAAATACACGTGCGACAGCTGTAAGGCTGCGTATATTGGCAGTACTCAACTCCAATTGGAGGTACGCCTTTCTCAACATTTGGGCTTATCAGTCCGTACCAACCGTCCCCTCAGTAGCCCACCACAATCCGCAATTAAAAACCATAGTAATGAAAACAACCATCCCCTTCACAAAACTCAGTTCGAAATTCTAACTAGATCCAATAACCTTACAGAACTCCGAATTTTAGAATCTTTGTACATCTATAGAAACGAACCCTCCATTAACAACAATAGTTCATCTTACAAATTACAGCTCTTCTAACTAACCAACCAACTTTCATAGACATATACCTTTTAATTAACTGACCATACAGTTTTCTCTCAGTTTCTGCCAAATATGGAGGTTGACGTAAACATCGTGTATTTACCAGTTGAGGTAATTTTAATTTAATTTAATTTTAATGATTTTAATTTTCTTTTGTATTGATGTAATTTTCATTATTCTTAATTTTGTTTTAAGGTTTTAAGACTTATAATTCACTGATGATGACAAAAGATTTGTCGAAACGTCTGAAGTATAAAAAATAAACGAAAATGTTTGCTGTTGTGTTGGTCCTTCTTTCATTATATATATATATATATATATATATATATATATATATATATATATATATATTATACAGTGGTGGGCACCGTTAACCAAAAAGTTAACTTCGATAACGACAATCCGTTAACCCCAATTTTTAACTCCGATAACGATAATCCGATAATTTTACTACAAAGTTAACGGAAGTTAACGATAATCCGTTAACGATAACTATTTCTTTACTAACATTTTAAAAAATCAAGGAAAAAAGCTTTAAAACCCATAGAAAATGTTTATTTATGCAAAATCCAACAATAAATAGGTATTTAACTGTATTTTTATCAAGTTTTGCAACTTTTTTGCTTAATAACTTTTTTTTTTATTTTTAATAAAAAATGTACTGATTACATGTTTTGAAACCCTTGTAACCACTAACCATTAACTAAATTTTAATTTACCAGAGAATTATTATGGCGGGAACTGAAGTTATGGAGGTTTGAATTCATTCGCGGAGCGGTGATCTTCCGTGAATGACTCCTCGCAGTTAACGTGTTAATGGACTTTAACAGACTAAATATCGAGTTATCGGAAGTTAACTGGTCCGATAACGATAAATGGAAATTAACTTCCGTTAATAGTCCGTTAAAAAAAGTTAACTTCGTTAATTAACTGTTATCGGATTAACGCTTTAGTGCCCAACACTGTATACCATATGTCCCACAAAAAAGTACACCCAACTTTAGTGTACTAACTCTTCCAAAAATTGAGATATTTTGGATCTGTTTGTTTGATTTAATATAGCAAATTATTCTTTGTTAACGTTCAAATTTATTCATGTTTAAACGATTTAGTGTTTAAGCATCTGCTTTTAACTGAAGGGTACAGCAAAATGGGTTGCGCCGAATGATCATTTCTCCCAGCCAGATAGCTCCTCTTGCTTTAACCAATGTGCTACTTTTACGTCGAAGGATATTGCAAATATTTTTTTTAAATAATTCGAACTTTTGTATCTAAGATACGAGTCACATATAAATGAAGAATCTGAATTACTAAATTTATAAATAACTTTGAAACCCTTATCATGCAGTTTACACGAAGGCAGCGCGTTCTCATGGTCACAACTTATCTGCAAACTAAAAGCTTAAAACAAGTTCAGAATACCTTCGAACTGCAATTTCCCGATAGAACTTCTCCAACTAAACATACAATTTTGAAGAATGTTCAGAAATACAAAAAAGAAGGAACGGTCCTCAATTTGAACAAAGGACGTTCAGGCCATCCGAAGACGGCAGGAACAGACGAGAACATTCAGCATTCAGCCCTGACTTGACCCCGTGTGATTACTTTTTATGGGGTCATTTGAAAAATAGAGTAGTTGCATCACAACCTATCAATTTAGATGATTTGAGGACTCGCATCACAGCTGAAATCAACTTGTTAAAAGACAATCCAGATCTTATCAAAAGAGTGATGGGGAAGATGAGAGCTCGACTCCAGATTTGTATCGATAGGAATGGCGGTCATGTTGAAATAAAATGAAACTAAGCATAACTTTTGCAATAAGGAATAAAGAAAAATCTGCTTTGTATCTTATTAAAATTATGTTAAAGTATCTATTATTATGTATTTGTCTTTTCATTACATCGATAGCACACACGTTATTTTTTCATTGACCAATTTTGCGCAATCCATTTTGTTGTACCCTTCAGTTAAAAGCAGATGCTTAAACACTAAATCGTTTAAACATGAATAAATTTGAACGTTAACAAAGAATAATTTGCTATATTAAAATTTAAATCAAACAAACAGATCCAAAATATCTCAATTTTTGAAGGAGTTAGTACAATCTAAAGTTGGGTGTACTTTTTTGTGGGACATATGGTATATATACACTACCAGTCAAAAGTTTAAGTACACCCTGAAATATTCATAAATTTCAAATTTTGTCTAAAGTTTTTTATTTATTAACTAAGTTATCATGACACATATTCATAAGTACAAACATGGGAACTTAAATAACAACAAATCAGGACAATTTACCAAAAGCAAAGTCTAAATTTTAGATTCATCAAAATAGCCTCCTCTAGCAGCAATAACAGCAGAACAAATTCGAGGCATGCGCTCAACAAGAGAGAGAAGATAGTCTGGTGAAAGCTGCTGCCAGCACTCTTGTAAGAGTTCCCAGAGCTTCTGAGCACTGGATGGCTGCTTGGCTTTCACTCGTCGATCCAGTTCATCCCACACTAGCCCGATGGGGTTCAGATCCAGGGACTGTGCTGGCCATTCCATAACTGTGAGCTGACGATGCCGTTCTTCCTGCTTCAGGTAATTTTGATACAGCTTGGAAGTGTGTTTAGGATCGTTGTCTTGCTGCATTATGAACTGTTGGCCAACTAGTCGCAGTCCAGATGGGATGGCATGACGCTGTAAAATGCTGTGATAGCCACGTTGGTTCAGTATTCCAGTGACTTTGTGGAGATCTCCAACTTGCTCCTCTGCAAAACATCCCCAGACCATCACACTTTCTCCACCGTGTTTCACTGTTCGCACAACACACTGCTGTGTCATTCTTTCACCCGCTCTGCGCCGCACAAATACTCTGTGTTTGGATCCAAAAACTTCGAACTTTGATTCGTCAGTCCAAAGGACAAATTTCCACTGCTCAACAGTCCATTTTTGGTGTTTTTTAGCCCAGGCTAGCCTTTTCTTTTTGTTCTGGAGTCTCAGCATTGGTTTCTTTGCTGGAGTTCGTCCTTTTAATCCTGCCTCTCTTAGTCTTCTCTGAACAGTTGATGTTGAAACTGTTGTACTTCTGGAGTTGTTCAGCTGGGCTTTGATTTCAGGTGCTGTGAGGCGTCTGTTGCGCAGACTGGTGACTCGGATATACTTGTCCTCTGAGTCTGTTGTGGTTCTTGGTCGCCCTGACCTTTTTCTGTCCTTATTTTGACCAGTTTCTTCGTATCGTTTAATGGCACAAGCAACCGCATTCACAGAAACTACGTTTTTTTTTTGCAATTTGCTTCAGTGATTGGCCCTCATTTCTCAAAGTTACAATCGACTGTCTTTCTTCTGTTGTTAACTGAGCTTTGGCATCTATTTTTGCTTTTTGAAACACAGAAATATACCTTAAACTACACAGTTAGCTCCTCTGCAAGGATTTTATATGTAAAGACCTGCAGCATATGTTAATAACTGAACACATGTATTAACATACTCCTGAAGAAACACACTACCCCAGTAAACACTTAAACTGTATTTGGACCTTTGTGCAGAGCTAATGGCATTAATTTTAGGTTTCATGCTAGACGTCAATTAACAGCTTCTGTGTTACAACACACTGCATAGGGCAGATGCACTGAAGCATACAATATGAAAGCCAGGTAAAC
>JAJOZX010002789.1:320000-557500 GCA_023014485.1 Bathynomus jamesi | reverse complement strand
GATTATCCTGTCAGGTGTCTAGTCTTTTGAAGATTTTTGCATCGACAACGGTGGTGTTCCTAAGTTCTTTGGGGAGCTGGTTAAATAGTCTTAGTAGCCCTCTGACAACAATGCTATTTCCCTTCAAAGTTGAAGATGTTCATTATATGGCCTTTAAGTTTGGGAACATTCCAAAGTCTACCTTTCCTATTTTGAAATGTTGTTTGGGCGTATTTATACTGAACATTCTCAAACAGACTCTTATGGTCATTGCACTCGTCTTATATTTAATAACCAACGATATTTTCTACATAAATTAATTCAATACACGAGTAATCCAAAAAAAATGACGATAGATTATTCTGTATTTTAAGTACACATTCGTCAAGAGCATTTTAGAAATATTTTACTCGCGCTTTTGTATTGTCAGACTTAAAATTCTCTTAAAAAGTTAAAAAGAATTAAACTATTTTTTTTTTTTTGCTATGAAAGTATTTGCGCGCCTGCTTACGCTTAAATTCTTTCCTTGTTGCTCTCGTAAATGTTTGCTTTTATTTTCATTCTGGATCGTGTTCGTTTAATTTCCATCTTTATACGCACACGAGCTAAGTTATGAAAACATCGCAACATCGCTTCCCGTTAGATCAGCGAGGTTGCGTGACGTTGGGTCTGGTCAGTAGTTAAATGGGTGGCCCTCTTCTGCATTCAGATAATGAAGCGAGCCCTGGTTCGGATTCCACGTAAAGCTGGAGGTCCCTTCTCACATGAACTTCCCTAAATATTATTATTTCTCGTGCGCGCGCACACACACACATACACACACACACACACACACACATATATACTGTGTGTGTATGTGTGTATATATATATACTGGTAAGGTCGCCCTTCCCCTCCCTAACCCTCTTCATCCTTCTAATAAATCCCGTTGGAGTCTGGTTCCCTTCCGGATTGCCTCTCCGGTCCTTTCCCTCCCGGATATGATTTATATACTGAGAGAACTGCTCTCCTTTTCACTCCCTTTTCGTCTACCATCCCACGATAGAATATTAAATTGATTTCTTGGGGACGAGAGAGTAACCTTATAAAGTAGCAAAATTGTACTTTTTTATACGCTTTTGAAGGTTTATTTATTTATTTATTTTCGGGATTTATTTGGGTTATTTTTATTTATTTATTTATTCATTGAAAGGTATTTTTATACGTAAATGTGAATAAATTCTTTCGTGGACTGAGTCCAGCGAGTGAGATGTGAGGTCATTAAATATAGGAGAGTAACATAATAAACAGAACATAACAAACAAAGTAATTAATAAATGAATGATCCGTGTGTTTCATTTTCATGTTGAACTATAATATTTTTCTCTCTCTCTTACACACACACACACACACACACACACACACACACACACACACACACACACACACACATATATATATATATATATATATATATATATATATATATATAATATTAAAATCTATTACGTTCATTTCATTTAAGACTATAATGAAAAAAACTTTTTTCCGACTTTTCCTTCAATTGACGAAAAAAAAAATTCAGATTCTCATTTGAGAATGGAAGTCGCAGACATTAATGGACAAAGACACTCAAAATTAGAGATCTGTTTGAACGATCTAAAACAATGACCATGTAAAAAACCAGTTAATACCCAAATGTATGTACGTTAATTCCGTGAAAATTAGAATTAAAATGCAAATTAACTGGTTAAATTCCCTAATCTAACGGACATCAGTGGTTAATTATTCTATGTAATGTGTTTTACTGCGAAAAATTCATAGCTATTTAAATCTAGTATAATTATCATGCGTTGGTAATAAAGATAAAAAGAAAGACTAATCACGCTATTGCTCCGTTACATATATACTCGTGTGTGTGTGCGCGTGTGTGTATTACCTGCTTAATTTATATAAATATATTAAGCAATTAAGTTTGCTCACGCTATCCTTAAATTAAAATTGGAAATTAATAAGGTTCGAATTTTAATTCACGCAAGACAGAATTGGAAAATTATCCGTTCAAGTAAATAATTGAACATCATTCATAATCAAGATGAGCTGAAGTTCACAAAACAGTGGTGTATTTGTAGTGTTATGATTTGAACTAAATTAAAATGTTAATTGAAGAGTCTCTGAACATATAATTAGACACGAAAAACAAATGTGTCTAAAGTTAAATAATATTAAACTCTGGGTATTATACACATTCAACTACTTTAAACTTAATTCTTTCTATGTCTTAAGATTATTTTACGATTTTATCTCTTTACTAAATACTTTGATTTTTAATGTGGTTTTATTTCTTAAGTTTCCATAAAAAAAAAAACAGCGCCTACAAAAATACATAGCAACGACGCTGTAACTATGGCGACCATGGATACAAAAGTTATCGCTGATCGACCACATCTCTATTAATGTAAATGCAAATATAGATGTAAATATTTAGTAAGAATGACATGCAAATTGTAAAACTTAATTCCTGTCCTTTCCAATTATCCCCTTTAATAGGGTATTTATAACGAAATTTAGCTCAGGACAGAAAGTGGATCAATCTTCTTTTTTTTGGGGGGGGGTGATTGTTATTTTATATATTTTAAATAATTATATTTTAAATAATAAATAAACAATGTCTGCCTCAAAAGTATTTATTGTACAGTTATTTTTGAGGCATAACTTTTCACTCACCCTGTATAAAAGTGTTTATATATATATATATATATATATATATATATATATATATATATATAAATAAAAGTCGTTCTCCGCATCATTAGAGATTATAAAATACAGTAGTATGTTTTCACCCATACTACTACTACTATTATTATTCCATATCTATAAACTTTACCTAAAATTTGCTGCGTTATAGAAAATATAGAAAGAAAATATAGAAATTTAACTTCTCGACTGGTTTTGCTACATTGAACGTTTAGTTCTATTCGATAACATTTTATTATTCTTTATTACAAAGGTAAAAAATATTATTAATAATTAAATTTGAATAACAATAGCGCTTCGGGGCTTTGGATCCACCGTCAATATATTATAAAAAAATATTAAAAAAAAAAAATCTCTCTCGGTGAATAGTTTAATATATTTCCAAATTTCTTATTATTCAATTTTTATCAAAATAATCGGTATTGATTTTGCAATGATTTGAATCCCCACTTTCCTTATATTCACCCTCTGTTCAATTTTTATGCTCCCCCTCCCCTCTTCCCCTTTTCTCTCTCTCTCTCTCTCTCTCTCTCTCTCTCTCTCTCTCTCTCTCTCCAAGTTAGAAGCTTTTCCTGACTCATCATCATAAAAAAAATATAAAAGTATATCGTTTTATCCGAAAGATTTAGCTCTAAAATACCTGAAAATCAAATGCGGAGAAAATACCAAATTTTCATCATTACTCGATGTGGGCAAAGATGAAGCTCATTGAATGAAAATAAATAAATAATTCTTTACTTATAAAGTAAATACCATTTTATAATTTCTATCGTTACGATAATTTTAATAGGAAATAAATAACTGTGAAATTGAACTGTTTATTTTATTTTATTTGACCCTTAAGCCTTAGGTTTTACTGGGCTCTCAGATTAACTAAAGAGAAAATATGACTTTACAGGTGTTTATGATTAATAATTAATATATAAATCACGTGTAAAAAATATTAATTAATATTAAATAAATAAACGAACTAATAACTGAAAATTAGACAATGGATTTAAGTCATTGTTAAGATAAGTATTTTTTTATTTATTTATTTATTTACATTTATAAATATTGTAATATTTAGTTATAATTATAAATAAATATTACAATATTACAATTTTTATGTTACAATAGCACAATATTGCAATTTCTCATGTTGCAATAATACAATAATACAAATAATACTCTCAACTGGACTATGTATTTCATATAATTTGGTCCTTAATTTTTAGGCTTTACTGGGCTCTCACATTAATTAGAGATATAATACATGATATACAAGTCACATTTAAATTATAATTAATATACGAACTAACCAGGAGTGGAAATACAGTATATATTAATCCTAATTTATTATCATAGTTATGAAACAAATACAAAGTTATTTATGAAGATATGATACCAATACAGTAGAAAGAAATGAAAGCTAGACACGAGAAATGAGCCAGTAGTAAACAAGCAATGTGTACATTTAATCCTAGATTAGACACGAGAAATGAATAAGTAATATAGATTTTATTAGTATTCCATTATTATTAATCCATTTTATTAGTATTCCATTATTATTAATCCATTTTATTAGTATTCGATTATTATTAATCCATTTTATTAGTATTCCATTATTATTAATCCATTTTATTAGTATTCCATTAATATTAATCCATTTTATTAGTATTCCATTATTATTAATCCATTTTATTAGTATTCCATTATTAATCCATTTTATTAGTATTCCATTATTATTAATCGAGATTTCAATTTGGTTTTGACCACTTCAGTACCAAGAATAGTAATAGATTATTTTTTGTTTTTATCTTAAACTGTTTAAAAATGCCTTGAGATACATTTAGGGTTGAAGAGATACCTAGCATATAAAACACGACGCGTAGCTGTCCAGGAATCAGGACTTTAGACCTCCATCACTAACAAAAATATGAATACATTTTTAGTAATGGTTTTTTATTTTACTGTCCAGAAAATCGGCCAAAGGTTAAGCGATTAAACTGAAGTGGTTAAACGAATTTATGTTCGAAATATTTTTACATCAACATTTAGATCACTCCATAGTTTGAGTCCAATAAAAATGGGTAACTTTTGAGATAAAGACGATCTAAATTGAGGAATAACATGCTTTGATCGAACACGATAATTAAAATTATTTATAAAATATGTATGTTATACATATAATATACATAAATATCCATTCAATTTTAAGAAAAAAAAAGAGGATATTAAACGTTCAAAATATCGTATACGAAAATAAGACTATAAACGTCAAATCTTATTAAATAAATATCTACCAAAGTTCCCTGTGAAATTCTGTATCATACGCGACTTAAAAGCAATCGGTCGCTTTTAACTCAATTAATTAAATGAAACCGGCGATAAATCATTTATGTACCCTCGAAGGAATTAATCTTTTAGGGGAATTCAAAGAGTTGATCTTGAGGTTCTCTGAAAGCTTCTTCGAAAATTGATCGAGAACGGTTCTAAAAAAACGACCTTTCTGAACGGCTTTCACGTCCTCACGATCAGGGAGGGACTCAACGTTATTCACCCGGCCATACAGGGGACAAAATTAGGTACTGATTTCGGGATGGTAGGCGATGAGGGTGAATATGAAGTTATTGTGTCTACGTAATGGCAGGATAAGAGGATATGCATCTATTATTTCTGTTGCATCATCCACAGTGAGCATCTTAAGTGAATATATTTTTATACGTATAGGCGCGTTCACACCGCTGTTTGTACAAAGATTACCATGTTGAAACTTATCTTTATAAGAAAAAGATTTAGTAGGGTAGAGTAGGGTAAAACAGGGTACTTATTGAAAAATTTATTGTTTAGCTTGAGAGATATTATTTTTATTTAGGTGTAGTATTAAGGTTAAGTTTACTTTAAATAGACTCGGTAATTATAGAAATAATAATGGCCTATTTAGACACTGTCAACACAGCTACAGACTTTTTCACTGTAGGTTGCAGTGGTTTTCAGATTAAATTTGGTCAGCAGCCAGATTACTAACTATGGTGAAGCTAAATTCATCAAAATTAATTTAGACTTACCAAAAATGAAGTTGCCAGTTGAACGTTACCCTTTCAGTTTCTAACTGATTCATAAGTTTCATTTAGTTTCCAGGTTTTTTTAATTTTCGTTGTTAAGTTTTAGGTTATTGTTTAACACACTGCTAGGTTATTTATTTGTAGGGGCTATTTCCCAGACCTAGGTTTTGCAGGTTAAGTTAGGCTAGGGCTGGATTGCCCTTAAGTTTTTGGTTTTAAAGGTTTAAGGTTTAGAAGGTTTTATTTAAGTTAAGTTAGGGCTATATTGCCTTTAGGTTTTAATAGGGGCTATAACAGCCATTTAATTATTGAGTTAGGGCCGTTGTAGCCCGGTTCGAGTTTCGTCTAGGTACCTAGTTTTTCTCTTACCTTAGTTATTTTCTTTAACTTACTTGCACCTAGTTCTGATCGGCCTCTATTTAGTTAAACATGGGTTTTGATTAATTGCAGTGGTTATTAATTAAGGATACGATTTAATTAAAGGTTGTTAGGTTTGAAGGTTGACTCAGTTTCCCGGTTTGGGTAACCACGAGCATTTTAATTTTTTTGAGAAAAAAGGGCCCGCTTCATGCGGTCAAAAATTTTCAAGACTGGCAAAGCTCCGTTTTTCTTTGTCCCAGAAACTTTTTTTTTTCCTTCTTTTGGTTAATTAGGGAAACCCAACTTCACTAGTTGGTTAGAAACGAGGGTTTTTATTTTTATTTATTTTGTTTATATTTTCTTTGGAAATATATGCGGTTATTTCTAACCACTTTTTTCAACATTCCCCCCAAGGGGAAAAATTTACCCAGAATTGTATTCTTGGGAAATTTTATTTTATTTTTTTTGAATGAAAATGACATGCTCTTCAGAAAAGTTCCTTTTAGGTGAAATATGAAGATGAAAGCGTCTTTTCTGTAGAACGTTGGTCCTAAGTTATAGCTATTTACAATTATTTACAATTTTCTATTTGTGGTCTTCACAAAGATCCACTCTGTATTTTCCTTTGCAGTTCTTCCCGAAATCTAACTGCAGCTTGTCTTTGTGGTCGGGGTTGAGTAGCGGCAGTAGTAGTGTCAGGAGAATCTACAGTTCCTTTCTGTGGAAGAATTTTCCAGTTCTTCCAGGTCAATATTCGGCTTATCAGTTATTTCCAGTGGGTATAACCGATATATGTGTCTTCTGGAGAGATGACCATTGGGTGTTTTTACAGTTACATGCCTGATTATGCCATCTTCATCTGGGTGTAATGTTTCAATTACAGCAATCTTCCAGAAGTATTTGGGATTCATAGAATTTTCATCTAAGAGACATAGTTCTCCTACTTTAGGTTCTTTACTTACTGGTTGTTTGTGTTGTTGGTATTCTTTTTCCCTCAAACTACTCAAATATTCGTATCGCCATCTTTTCTTGATTTCTTGAGATTGTTTAGCTCCCTTATGAAAGTAATCCAGTATTTTCTTTCTTTCTTTGTCCTCTGTTGTTGTCATATAATCAGCATCCACCTGATCGTCTTCATTAACAGCTTCTTGGGTATCATTAGTGGTTAAAAAGTTGAATTTGGTATTGTCATACCCAAAAAGCAACTTGAAAGGAGTTAGTAGATCAGAGGAAGGATCTTCATTTGAATTAACATAAGTGAGTGGTCTTGAATTAATTGTGTTCATTATTTCAAGAACAATTGTTTTTAGTTCAGTTAACGGGATTTTTCTTCCTTTTAGGGAGGTATAGAGGGCTCTTTTGACTAAACCCACCATTCTTTCAGCTATTCCTAAGGTTCTGGGTGAATAGGCTGCTGTAAATTTCCACTGGATACCATGATCAGAGAGGTACTGAGACACAAGAACATTTTGGAACCAATGTTTAAGGTAATCTTCAGATCTTTTGAAGGTGATTGATTCTGTCTGAAATCAAAACCTTTGGAAGGGAGTAGTTTAAGGACAAATGGTAGAGTTCTCTTAAAAAGGTTTTAGCAGAAAGGTCCAGTGCAGATGTGAAGGCTGGTGAATCTGGTGGCGCAGCAAGTGAACAATAATAAGTAGACTTTCATGAATTGGTTATTCTCATCCTGGACAGAAATTGGACCAACATAGTCAAGGGCAGTTTTTTCAAAGGGTTTTTCATAGCTTAAACGTTCCGTTACTAAGGGTCCAGTAGTAGGCACTTCATAAGCCATGGCAAAGTATTTTTGGCAAAACAGACATTGTTTCAGAACCTTTTTAACTACTTGCCTTATTTTGGGGATCCAGAATTCCTGTCTGAGGAAATTGCATGTGGTAGCTAAGGTTGCATGACTGGCTTTTGCATGACATTCAGTTACAATTAACGTTGTTAAATGAGAATTTTCGGCAGTAGTACAGGATACCTAGCAGAATAGTTAAGGTTAGTTGCATATTTATATCTCCCCATTGTTCTGACTAACCCTTCTTTGTCAATGAAGAGTTTTAGATTCTTTTGCAGCTTTGTTAGGTCCTCAACTTTTTCTCCTTTATTTAGTTTGTGGATTATTTCTTTTTCTTTTGAGAAATGTTGTTGCTGGACTAATTTTAGCCAGTAATTTGTGGCCTTAGTTTTGTAAGCTGTATGATTTTTCTCCAAGACAGCAATTTGTTCTTCCATTGTCAGGTTACATTTGGGTTATATTTGTGAGTGCGGAAGTACTTTAAGTTTTCTATGAACCGTAGAACATAGGCAGTGATTCTGACCAGTTTTTTCCTGTTAGAGAATCTTTCCATATTTAACAAGGGAGTTTTTTCATTTATTTCTTTACAAGTTGTTTGACACACATTTATTGTTGTCTGTAAGGTTTCTTGGTGGGGGTTAAAAATTAAGTTGGTGGCCATTCAATTTCATTTCTCAAAAATGTGGGACCATGTTGGTAAAAGTGAAGAAGTTTTTGAAATTTCTTGAAAGATATTGGTCTGGTGAGTAGGTCTGCTGGGTTGTCTTCTCCTGCTACATGTCTGAATTCCAGGTGATGGTTTAAGTTTCTTGTTGCTTCCTGAATGTCTTTCACTCTGTTTTTTACAAAGATTGATTTCATTTTTAGAGATTTTTGAGCAGTCCAATTTAAAGCCACTTGTGAGTCTGTCCAAATTATTGTTTTGAAGAACTTTTGGTTTTCTGAGTTTTCTTCTAGGTAGGTTTCTTTAAGGTATTCTAGGACTTTGGTTCCTAGGCAGATTGCCATTAATTCCAAGTTACAAATGGTCCAATTTTTTGATTTGGGATTGACTCTTGATTTAGCGTAAATTAGTTCGGATTTTCCATTTCCAACTAGATAGCAACTTACTGCATAACCTTCTTGGCTGGCATCACAAAAGATGTGGAGTTGAAGATTTTCCATGAGAGGTTTGGGATTTTCAAAAGCTTGTCTAGGAAAATTCAGAAATTCCACTTTGTTTATTTCTTTACAAAGTTTTTTCCATTCACGCAGCATTTCCAGTTCTAGATATTCATCCCAATTTTTTTTGGTAGCTGTTACTTTCTGCATGAAGAGTTTTAATTTAAACACTAAGGGTGCAACAAATCCAATTGGATCAAACAATGATTGCACAGAACTTAGTATTTCTCTTTTAGTTTTGGCTTCTGAGTTCAAGTTTACCGTTTTTAGATGGAGTGTATCAGCACTTGTGTTCCAACCATATCCTAATAGTTTTACATTTTCTTTATCTTCGGAGGAGGCTATGTCATGTTTTTCAAATAGTCCTTGAAGTTCTGAGTGATTAGAGGCCCATTCATATAGCTTCAAATTATATTCAATTAAAGTGTTTACACTATAATTGTAAAGGTCTTTGAGTTCTGAGAGATTGTTGGCATTAATTAAAGCATTGTCCATGTAAAAGCGGTTAGCTAGGTAGTCTGCCACTTGGTTTTGTTGTTCATTAAATATGTGTTGTAGAGATTGTTGTAGTAAAAATGGACTGCTTTTGTTGCCAAAGGTAACTCTTCTATATTTATAGCAGATCAGGTTGTTGTCATTTGGAGCCAATTGGGTATTCTTTACCCACAGAATTTTGTGGGCATTGCAGTCAAATTCTGTTTGATATTTAAGTTGTAAATATGCTTTTTGAATGTCCCCAATCAGCAAATATTTACCATGCCTTAATTTAATGCACAATTTTGCTAAGTGAGGTAGGAGTGAAGGGCAGTCCTCAGTAGCATCATTTACGGTTATTTCTTCTGGTTTGCTTTTACCCGAGGGATCTACTACAATCCTAACTTTAGTTGTTTGTACCCCAGGGCGAACAACGGGAAAATGAGGTAAAAAATTTCCTGCTTGTCTTAAGTGTTCTGTTAGAGGTACTTCTTCTATTATTCCTTCCTGGAATTGTTGTTCAAGGATGTCTGAATAAGGTTGCATTAAGTTATCTTTTTTTAATTTTTTGCAAGTGGACTTTAACCTGCTAATAGCATAGTTAAAGTTTGGTGAAATTTTATCTTTTTGGTCATTCCATGGTAACTTAACAGACAATCTTTCATCTTCTATTTTAACTTCCTTTTCAAAGTTTGCAATCAGATCTTTTTCTTTGTTTGAAAGTGGTTCATCCCCAGCAATACCCAAGTTTTCTAGTTTGCTAAATTGTGCAATCTGGTGTTCAATTTTTTTTAGATCTTCATTAGAAGTTGTACTAGTAGGTAGCGGGTTGGTAATACAGAAGCTGATCTGATCTCTTATTGGTTCTTTTTCTTTTTCAGGGTAGTAATCTGAAGGGAAACCCAATAAAAGTATTCCATAGGGAGATTTATAACAAGAGGCAGTATGAATCTGATGACTGCTGAGGGCAAAAAGTTTGTGGGTTGCAGCCCCAAAAATTAACATGAAGTCAGCCACTTCATCAGCTTCAAAGTGATCTGCAAGCTGATAATTTAATGATTTTAAATAAGTTTGAAGTTTCCGTAATCCTGGAACTTCATATTTAATATTAATATCATCAATTATGATAGCTTCTATTTCTTGGTAGTTTCCTGGGTTTCTAGAATCCTCCAATTTAATTATAGCTACTTCATAATTTGGTTTTTTTGTCGGCTATAAATCCTGTTATGGTTATGGATTCCTCGTAGTGTTTAGTTGGAAGATTTAATTTTTTCACGAGTTCCTTGGTAATGTAGCTGGCTTGACTACAATTATCCAAAAGTGCTCTGCATTTAATTGATTTTTCTGAGTTTCTTATTCTCATTTGCATAGAAGGGATTAATGCTACTTCTTGATCAGTGTTTTTTAAACTTAATAAGTTAGTAACTTGTTTCCCTTGTTTGGGGTTTTCTTTTTGGGTAGCTACTTCCGTACTGGTTTTGGTTTTCTTATCTTCCTCTGGTTTTCCTTTTTGTTTGGTACAAAGGAAGAATAAATGGTTAGAAAACCTACAAAATGAACAGGGTTGTAAAGAAATGGGGCATTCTTTGGCTTGGTGTTTAGATGAGGTACATTTAGTACAATAATTTAATTTAGCAAGTTTTTTCAGTTTATCCCAACTTTCAGGGAAAGAATCACATTTTGAGATTTTGTGAGAGTTTTTCTTACACAATTTGCAGTAAGGTTCTCTCTGGTCAGTATATTGAACTCTTCTTGAGGATTGTCTTTGGGTAGAAACCGCCAGAGCAGCTGTAGTTTGGCCAGAATACCATGGTTTTCTGGCTGGTTCTGGAGAGAAGCTTCTTTTTTGTTTAGGTATCAAGGTAGTTAACTCACTTTGTTCCAGATCAAAATTAACATTAGCTAAGGTTTTGGTAGCTTCAGCAATTGCTTCTTTAAAATTATTAAAGGGGTCATAGAGTTTAAACCCACAAGTTCTTAAAAATTCCTGAGTTTCTTGAGTTAGTTTATTATAATATACATACAAGAGTATATCTTCTATTTCTAATTTTTGAGTTCGCATTAAATTTATGGTAGAGTGCATATCTGCTTGAAAGTCATGAAGTGATTTAAAATTTTTGGTTATTATGGATTTAGTTAAAAGGGATTTTATTATGGAGAATTTTATTTGGCCTGGTGTTGCATAACAGCCCTCCAACTGCTGCCATGCTTCCTCATAAGATGTTTTACTTTCTTGCATGCAGTTTATTTGAATGGCAGGGTTTCCACTCAAATGTTGTTTTAGGTAGGCAAATTTCTCTTCTTCGGAAAGACCTATGTTATCATAAATGTTTCTGAATGAGGTCTTAAAGTTTTGAAATTTAGAGGGATTTCCATCAAATGGTAATATTTGAAGCTCAGGAATTTTAGTACTTATTCTTAGTTTAGGTTTGGCTTCGGCATTATTTTCTTTTTTAGTTGTTAATGCTTGTATCATTTGATCTATTTCAAAGTGGTAATAACTATTTTTTTTCATCTAGTTCTTCTTGTTTATCCTCTGAGAAGCCTTCGGAACAAACATACATTCTAAGGATTTCCTCGTCTAAATTTTGTAACTTGTCCAGTTGTGAGGACAAAAGCCGAGCATGTGAATTTTTTTGTTCCTCAGTCCAATCATCCCATCTCTCTTTGATTGTAGCTAAAAGTTTAGTAGCTGAGGTTCTGATTGCTCCCCTCCTTTTTACCAGTTTACTAGTTTCAAGTGCTTCCACATCACTTCCCAACCAAGTCTCCATACTTTTTCCACGAGTGGCTTCAGTTTGATTAGCCATTTTTAGGTTTATTATAAATGATATTTATATTTATTTTTTCAGATTATGTAAAAAATTTAATTCACTGGATTTAAAACTATTGTATCAGAATTAAAACAAAAAAAGGGTAACTAACTTCTCGACTGCCCACCCGGGGGCGCCATATTGAAAAATTTATTGTTTAGCTTGAGAGATATTATTTTTATTTAGGTGTAGTATTAAGGTTAAGTTTACTTTAAATAGACTCGGTAATTATAGAAATAATAATGGCCTATTTAGACACTGTCAACACAGCTACAGACTTTTTCACTGTAGGTTGCAGTGGTTTTCAGATTAAGGATACGATTTAATTAAAGGTTGTTAGGTTTGAAGGTTGGCTCAGTTTCCCGGTTTGGGTAACCACGAGCATTTTAATTTTTTTGAGAAAAAAGGGCCCGCTTCATGCGGTCAAAAATTTTCAAGACTGGGCAAAGCTCCGTTTTTCTTTGTCCCAGAAACTTTTTTTTTTCCTTCTTTTGGTTAATTAGGGAAACCCAACTTCACTAGTTGGTTAGAAACGAGGGTTTTTGTTTTTATTTATTTTGTTTATATTTTCTTTGGAAATATATGCGGTTATTTCTAACCACTTTTTTCAACAGTACTTACTGCTAAATTCTTTTTAACTCCTATATTCCTACCTCAAAATATTTGATTTTTTTTTCTCACGCAAGCTTTAGCTGGTCTACTTTAAAGTATTACGATTGATTTGTGTTCATTGTTAACTGTTAGTGTGCGAATCTGTTTTTCCCAGACGAGGGAGCCATACCCACTTTACCCCACTGGGAGGGTAAAACGGGGTACATATGTAAATTTGTATTTATAACAGGTTTCTACAGAAAAGGAAATATTTTCTATATTTTATTTCAAACGAAATAACACTGCAGTGACAAAACTCCTTAATAGGCCTGCATAAAAGTAAAAGTTCTTTTGTTAATCAGGACAGCTGGCTACTCGCAAATTTCACAAAGAACTATACCACACCACTCCTCCAAAACTTGTATATTTTCTACTGCGCACACAAAATCGTTTCTATTGCACGGGTTCCACCTCCATACTGCCAACACATGATTGAGCAATTAGTAACTGCATTCACAACTAGATAGCAGCACCACCACCTACGCAGTAAAGGTGGGTGCCATGTTTTACCCTACCACTCTGTTTTACCCAACTTTCTCTTATACGAAGTAATTTGTTTATTTTAAAGCGTAGTATCTGCACAGATAATTAGTTTTAGAGGGGAGGGAATAAAATATGTTTGTTTAAAGAAAATTCATATTTGAATAATTCATAAATAAAAAATCGTTTTAAATCAAATAATTTATTATTATTATTATTATTATTATTATTATTATTATCTTCTGTGTATGTGTTAAAATACATATTTTTTTAAATTTTGGAAAAGTATTTGTGTAATTAAAAATGTTTAAATTAAACAAATTATGCTTACTTCGGACTTATCAATGTTTAGATTTTTCACACATCTAACCAAATTTCCTGAAATTTTAGTTTCTACTCGACTCATCATTGTTTCACTAGGACCAATCTAAAGGATCGAATTGCCAGTGTTCATATTCTGCATGATTTCCTTCTTTCTGACCATACACAGTTAGAATTATTAATTAATTTTATTAACTTATGTAAAACACGACATAACAAGAATTCATTAAGTAAGAATAATCACGTCGATTGGTCTAATGCTAATATGCAACAGAGAATAGAATATAAAGACAGAACAGGTCACCTCTTTAATAATTTAGAAATTTTGCATTTTGCCCGCAATAACTTTTGTTCAAATGATTCTCACTGTAAACTAATAGATAGGTATTATAATAACTTAGTATCCCTGTTAATAGAAGGGGGAAGGCCCCTGATTAAATCTTACAACTTTCATACTAAGATTATTCCTGGATGGAATAATTTTATTGCCCCTCTGAAGAGGGAATCACAAAACGCTTACGATTTATGATGCCTTCATGGTAGACCAGATTAGGACCTGTTTACATGAATATGTGTAGAAGTAGGGGTCAGTATAAAGCAGCCATAAGCCAGTGTAAACAGGAAGATTCCATTCGAGCATTAAAAGTTTGTAAGGCTAACTTAAATAATGATAATAAAGATTTTGGAAATTCGTTAAGAATGAAACGGGTGACAAAAATATCCTCTCACCAACAATCGATGGGGTGTCAGGAGAGGAAGAAATTGCAAGGCTATGGAAAACCACAATTTAAACATCCTTAATTGTGTGAGTAGGGCTAATCTTAGGACAGGCTGCAGCGAAACACCCATAGGAGAGCCCAGGGAAAATATTTTCAAGGAGATTGTAGACACCAATCGACCAGGAAAGTACTCTAGGGAGGATGTTAGGCAGGAGACCGGGAATGTTGGAACTTCCGTTTCTCCTGTCACTGTCCTCCTTAGCTGATCTTTTTTCGTATCTCATCTACCCTGTGAACAGTTCAGCTTGCTCTCAAACACACACTTTTTCCTGTATTCTCACTACACATACATACATCTTACAAACTACACAACCTTTTCAAAATTTATATTAAAAAAAAAAGAAACATAGCATTATTGAGCCTTGGAGACCTTGTTTTTAACTCTCTCCTTCTGCAGGGGGGGGGGGGTAACAAGAGAAACTCTTGTTACGCCAATTAAACGATTACTTATGGACACCTCCTAATCAATTTGGTTTTAAAAGTCTCACTCAACTGATTTGTGTATCTATGTATTGAAGGAAATTATATTTAAATACACTGACAGTAAGTCATTTATTTATAGCTGTTTCCTAGATATAAGCAAGGTATATGATAGAGTGAATAACAATATTTTATTTAAAAACCTATAGGACAGGAAAGTTCCCATGTACATTTTAAATTTATTGAAATTTTGGTATACCCACCAACTTTTTACGGTTAGGTGGAGCAATGTTTTTGGTTGGTGAATGTTGAATAGGTAACACGAAGATAAATAACTTAGTCTATGCCGATAATATGGTGTTAATAAGTCCTTCTGTTAAAGGTCTGGATTGTCTGCTGAAAGTCTGCGAATTATATTTGCAGAAACATGATATTCTTTTTAATGTTACAAAAACTAAGGTTATGCAATTCCATCATAAAAGCTATAATATTAGTTTCAAAATGAGAGGTGAAGCAATAAAGGAAATATAAGAATTTAAGTATTTGGGTCAAATTATCATCAGCTCTTTGAGTGATAACTCATATATAAGAAAACAATATCGAAGCCTCTGTGCAAAAGCGAATATAGCAAAGAGAAACTTCGGATTCTGTACAAGGAAAACTAAACACTCCCTTTCGTACCTTCTGCACTAGTATATACGGACAGCAATGCTGGGTGGATTATAAAAAAAGGTTCTGGCAGAACCCTAAATTTGTTATACAATAGATCTTTCAGACTCCTACATAAATTACCCCGAGATGCTCAGCTTCGCAAATGTTTGCTAACCACAATGTCTCGAGCTTCCCGGCGGTAACAAGACGACATGCTTAATACAGTCTAATGCAAAAACTAAAAAATCAGCCAACCTGATTATCCAAGCTAGTCATCAATCCTGCCATATGTCTTCTAAGCTATGAAATTCAAGGTATGAAAACGTTTTGTCTGTAGCTCCACTTAACTTCGACATTACTAATTTTCATTAATCGTATATCTATCGTTAGTATATGAATTTTCTTTGTAATCTATTGTCAGTCTGTATTATTAATACTTGTCATATGAATTGATGGTCTGCCAATAAACATTGTCATCTCATTTAACGACTATATGTTCCGTTGTGTACATTAGACATACAGAAATAAATATACAATTTTTTTTACACATACCGGATTCGAACTACTCTCCAGAGATATCTTTCACGCAACGTACACGGTATTCTTCTCGCTACGCCACTCCAAGTTGTGGATTTGTTTGACAAATTGGACGTTTATAGTTTTTTTCTACATCGCAATTTCGTTAAATAATTCTTTTCACGCGAAAAGTTTTAAATATAAAAAAAATACATTTAAAAGAAAATAAATAATTCATTCTTTTCAAGCTAAAAAACTAATATTAAATTTTTCAAAATAATATTTTTAATCAAACCTTTTAATAAAACGAAACACTGTTAATTTTTGCTTTAAAAATAGTAATTTCTTCTTTAGGGTAAAGCAATTTATATTTCTATTAAAAAGATTCTATAAGTACTTTTTTTGGTTAAATAATTCAAAGTTCAATTTTTGCCCGTTATAACAACTAAAATATTATATAATTTTTAATCAGATTAAATAAATAACTAAATAAACTTCGCTCACATAATTTAAAATATAATACTTGACTCCACTTTATCGCGAAAATAAAAACCCAACCAATTTTATACTAAAAAGGACATTTTATTTTTAGCTTATACTGTAATTCATACCCATTACCCATTCAACGTCTTTAACCTTTACAAAATAAGCAGTTTACAACTAATTAGCAAACGTGGTAAATCGCACCTCATTATCCTCAAAGCAAATACATAAAAGGCCACCGCTAAATGCACCCCTCTAAATTTATAAGCCAGATTCCAACCCCCAAATTAAAGCACAGTTCTAGGGTTGTGATAGTTTTGGCTGTATGGAATTTTCATTTTTCAGCTACGTATATTTTATTTTTCGTGTTTTAATAAGTTTTTCGGTGTTTTAAATCACAAATTTAATTAAGGTTTGGACTGGCGCGCTTTTTCATTTCGCATCTACTCCCAAGGCGTAATTAAAGACACTTAATCTTAGGAAGTTTGCGGTAAACAGAATATGAGAATGATTAAGAATTAATGAGCCCTCTCCGTCCTCCCCCTTCGCCTATCTATTTAGCCCTTATTAAAAAACAAGTGCTAAAAATCTGTAATAAAAGGGGGATGGAAGGCTTTATGGAAATGGCGCCCCCCCACCCCAGTGCCCCCACCCTGAGATGTTTTAAATTACTTTTGTTTCAAATTTTATTCTTCTTTGATTGTTGTCCTATTTCTCTCTTTCGTTTGTTACTATTTACTCACTCGTAGAACCAGTATCTCTCATACTGAACTTAAAAGTTTTAATTATCAGTGAAATTAATTTGCTTTGTAGATCCTCTTTAATTAATTTGTTGATAATGGGTAAGTTTCATTGTTTAATGAGAAAAATGAACATCATCGTTTTTAATTAATAACAAACATCAAAGAAATGCAAATGATCTTGTAATTGTTAAATATTTTTTTTAAGTATTTACAAATCAAGAAATTTTTCCTTCGAAGTCAAATAAACAAATTCCAAAAAAATATACATTTTCCCACGCAAATTTTGCAATGAGCTAACCCGAGTGTCATTATTATTATTATTATTATTATTATTATTACTAGTAGTAGTACTAGTAGTAGTAGTAGTATCATTCTGATGAGTTTTATTATGACCACTGTTATCAATGATAATGACGTCAGACATTATTATCATTATCATCATTACACTTAAACTGAAAGCTTGTCAAAGTATACCAAAAATTTGCCAAATGGGGAAACTTTGACCTCGTCAATTTTACCGGGGAGATTTATATAACTTTAGTAGGTACTCAAAACAACAATTTTAAACCCTTTAGAAATGTTGGCTTTATTTGAAAATATTCATACAAGTCATATTCAAAAGTATATATGAAAAAAAATTTATATATAAGTTCCACATCAGTTACATATTTAATCGTAACTTTTATGTAACACTGAAATTAATGCGTAACATTAGAGTAATTGTTTCAGCGACAACAAAAATAAAACTCTTTTCCGCTGTTTCATTCCGTAACTTTATGCTGTTAAAAAAAACGTAAGACGCTTATCCGCTTTTTCATTTCGTAACAATCTCGAAACTTTTGTTGTTGATTTTTATTCCTTTTAATTGGGTAACTTAGACGTAACATTTTTAACACTATGAAAACTACATGAATTCTTCCAAATAAATATGAACCATAAAGTCCCAAATTTGTATAATGCATAATGTTCATAGTATAGCATATTAAAAACTGAGATTCTAATGAAATTAATTTAAATGTAAACACGTTTTCCTTCTTATGTGTTGCAATTAAATATAATTATATACATGTTGCTGTTTAGGTGTTTAGGTGCCTGAGGTAAGATAAAAATAATAAAGGTGTTTAATATATATATATATATATATATATGAAAAGTATATTTTTAATATTTATGGTATGGTATTTTTTTTATTATATTTCAGTTTTAATGGAAATACGTTCGGAAGTACTTTTCGGATATGCTGCGTGGTGCGCGTGCGCTTTGGTCCTGTTTAAGTCAGTCCAAAGTTTACATGAGGAGGTGCATGGATGATTACTCTTTAAAAATTAATTTAAGAAATGGTTGATTTTTGCCTACATTATAAATAGTTATCTTATATTACAAACTCTTATCAGTGTTATGTAAAAGAGCGGTACTTACGTACGGTACTTACCAAACTGTTTATTATGTATTTTTCCTCTCGTCATTTTCGTTTAAACTAACGAAAATATCACAACTTAACCTAACCAATCATCAAGGGCGTACAGTTGACCTAACCGGGCACTCAATTAACCTAACTGGGCATTCAGTTGACCTAACCAGGCATTCAATTAACCTAACCGGGCATTTTCCGTTTTATTTTGTTTTTCGTAGCTAACCTAACCTAACCTAAAATCTTTCCGTTTTTTCAGATCATTAGAAATTTTCAACCATGAATCAATTAAGGAATATTGGCCACCTGAAATTGATTATTGAGTGTTTATCATACTTATCTTATGTATATCATATCATATTATATTATATCATATTATATTATGTTATCCACAATGAATAAAATCGCTTAAAACGGAAAATGTGTTTTTCGTAGGTAGTCCCGATAATACTAGATGAAGACAAAGCACTGGATGTTTTTATCAATTACGGCGTTATTCTCTCATCCTTAACTTGCCCGAAATGTGACAGTGAGTGCCTCATACGAAAAGATCAGAAGATATTTAGGTGAAATAACCAATATTAACCTGTTAGGTTAATTGAATGCCCGGTTAGATCAACTGAATGCCCGGTTAGGTCAACTGAATACCTGGTTAGGTCAACTGAATGCCCGGTTAGGTCAACTGAATGCCCGTTAGGTCAACTATGCGCCCTTGATGATTGGTTAGGTTAAGTTGTGATATTTTCGTTAGTTTAAACGAAAATGACGAGAGCAAAAATATATAATAAACAGTTTGATAGTCTCGATAATACTAAGTACCAAAAGAGCTTACTAGAATCGACCAGATAAAGTATAGAGTGGTAAATGCATAGCAAAGTTTGATTACTTACAAATTCGGGTTCCCTCGATTAAATTTGGAAATATGTGATGTGTTGTTTTTAAATTTAGTCATACAAGTTATTTTTACAATGTTTTTAAAGGTTTCTTCATAAAATGTATTTCCTGTTGTTAGGTCAACTGTACGCCAATCGTTAGGTCAACTGTACGCCCTTGACGATTGGTTAAGTTAGGTCGTGATATTTTCGTTAGTTAGCTTTATAAAGCTAACTAAAGAAGGCTAGGGGCCCTGATCTTCAGGCGATGCTTTTCTTTTACCGTCAACCTTATGTAGGTCATAATACAACTCATTATATCTAACGAAGTTACGTCAGGGTTACTGACAAAAAACTAAGGAATAGGATGCTCATGCAAATATGCCATATTAGTTTCGACATTTCCTGAAACATCGATGCCAAAAGCTACAGAACCTACCCGATGGAGTACTTACCATGAACAATAATAATCTTGCAAATTAAAGAATATTCTATGCCAATCATAATATTGGAGAGAACGGAACTTGACCACGGAGACATCATATAAAATTAAAAAGGTTTTCTTGTCCAGTGAGAAAGTTTACTTTCATTACTCTGATTATCATCCCTATGTATTAATATTACTGTATTATGATATAGTTCTTGAAGCTTTCTCCAAATTCCCTAGAGTTCTTCATGAGGATGAAAAAGCATTTTTTAAGTAAAGCAAAAGATTTGCTTTGGTCAAATTCATTTCATTCTATGTTCCTCGTTAATGGATGAAACATTTTCAAATAACTACACAAATTATGCAAAATATAATAATTAATTTTTTTATGTATAAATTTTAAGTAAAAAAAAATGTTATTAATTAAAATTAAGTGTCATTAGGAATTTTAATACTTTATTTATCTCTCAAGATCTTTGTTGTTATATGCTAGCAGTAATTTTAATTAAAAATAATAAAAACGTAAAGCCATTTCATTATCCTTTATGCTACTTTATATTTCTTATTATTTTGAAATTTATTAATATAATATCTTTTTCTAATGAATTCTTTAAATACTTCGAGTATTTTGCTTAGCTTCTATATTGGTTGAAGCACTCTAAAGAAAAGTATTTTTATGCTACAACAATGAGAGAAGTTTACTGCTACACTCATCTTCAGAATACTACAATTGATACCGACCATATATATTCTTATTTAAGAAATTTACTTCCTCTCTTAAGAAATATGATGATAATATCTTTTAGAAATCCCAAAATTTATCTGTTTATTTAGCATTCAATTTTGCATTTCTTCTGCATTCTTCCTTCTCTTTCTGTAATACCAAATTAATTTATTATTTTTTTAATAAATTTCTATTATTTTCTAAAGCTTTATTTAGAAAATTATGATAATTTCCATAATGAATTTTTGAATGAAGCCCCTGTTGACTAAATTTTGAATGATGCTTGAGTTTCTAAGTTAAAGAGGCTCCAGTCTGAAGTTGTTTTATGATGCATACATACATTAATGTCACAGTTATGGAGATTTTGTAGATATAATACCTATTCACCATTGGTCTTGGAGGAAGGCACAGAAATTATTAGTATTTATTCATTTTCTTTTACAAACGAAACAGAATTCCATTCCCTGCGCGTTGTCTTCACAGTGGCTATGTCTACTTTAATAGAATGCCTTTATCACAGCCATTTACTATTTTTCAGTAAAATTATATATATTGCGTCTGTAGAGTAGTTGAATAGGAGGCCGTTCTCTACAGCCAGATTATGTAGCGAACAGTGGTTCGGATCCCACGTAAAGCTGTAGTTCTCGTTCGTCATACTACCTTAGATGCTGTGAAAGACGTTAAAAAACCCCATCGTTACTTTTTAATTCTTTAATTCATTTCCATAAATAAATGAAATTGACCCCCCCCCCCCCAATTACTGAGGGTTCAATTATTCGGTTAATAAAACTATTGAAAAGAACGTAGCAAAGAAAATATTATTAAGCTTCACATCCGAACCCACTGTATCAAGATTTGTGAAGCTTAAGATTTTCATGGGGGCTGCTTTCTTTTCTATAGTTTTACTGACCGAATAATTAACTCTCCAGTAATTGGGGGGGGGGGGGCCGAAGCAGCGTGCGAAGTTTCCGCTTTCCCGTTGGCCCGTGGACCAGCGATGTTTTAAGTTAAAACTTTGGGTCTTTTCCGTTTGGACGCTAGCAGCGAATTTTAATGAAAACCGGTATACTAATGTAGTTTTGGTCACTGATTTCAAAAATAACTTTCTTTTTTTTTGAGAAATGAAAAACAAACATGTTAGAGCACTTTAAATAATTGATATGTGTTTTAACTAGCTTAAACTAGTTACAGAGGATTGTGTTAAATTTAGCCAGAATCACAAACTGCTACTGTTTATGAAAAAGTGCTCTAAGTGTGGGAAAGTGTGTTCCTTTGATAAAAATACCCAGTTCTTTCGTTGCCAAAAGCGTCGGTCAAACGGTAAAAAGTGCAACTTTACGAAGAATACGTTTTTTGAAGGATCCCGGCAGATCTGTAAAAGTAGCAGAAAAATTCAAGAATTAATGCCCTCTTAGGTCAGTTGAATGCCCGGTTAGGTAAATTGAATGCCAAGTTAATTCAATTGAATGCCCGGTTAGGTCAACTGTACGCCCTTGACGATTGTTTAGGTTAAGTCATGATATTTTCGTTAAAAACACATTAATTATTTAAAGTGCTCTAACATGTTTGTTTTTCATTTCTCCAAAAAAGTTATTTTTGAAATTAGTGACCAAAACTACATTAGTATACCGATTTTCATTAAAATTCGCTGCTAGCCCCAAAACGGAAAAGATCCAAAACTTTACCTTAGAGCGATGTTTTAAGTTAAAACATCGCTGGCCACTCGGACCAGCTGTCTTATGAAAATTTTTGATCCGATGTGAAAACAACTGGCCTCAGGCCAACGGGCCAGCGGAAATTTCGCACGCTGGGCCGAAGGCCCCAGCACCGCAAGTCTAGCTAAATGGGCCCGTAGGGCCCACTTTTGCTAGTATATATAACAAAAGCTGTCTGAATTCACTGTCATTTTAATTAATAGATAATTACTATTTAATTGGTCCCAGTAATTCTTAGACGAACCTTACCTTACATCTCTGAATGTATAGGGTGTTCATAAATTATATCTTTACAAATTCACTCCAATTCCAATTGAATTTGTAAGAATAATTTATGAACACCTTGTATCTGTATTATTTTCGTTTACTTCAATTTAACTTTAAGAAAATATCTACATCCAATTAAGCTAAGCCTTTCTTCTTCAGTCGTATAGTTAATTCGTGGAATAGATTACGAACCAGCGTAGTTCAACGTAATTCAGTCGAGTCCTTTTAAAAGAGAGACAAGATGTTTATCTTGCCTTGATTCTCCAGTTACAGAAGAATTTGTTAACCTATAAAAGTGTTGTAGAATTTTCAATCGGATTCCCTCCTCTTTTTGCTTTAAAATTTTCACTCTTCCTTGAATTTTCTTCCATCTATTAACTTTCCTTTTTAAACAGACAGCCTCGTAGGGACCAGCCGTGGTGTTACTATTTGGTATCCTTTGCATTCTTTCGTATAATTTTGTATTTTTATTTTAATCTTCGTATCAAAGAAGCTGAGACCAGATCATTACTGAAATGTATAACTATGTATCACTACATGACACGCAGTGTAAACTTAGTAAAATTTTCATAATCTAAATAATGAATGATCCCAAGTATAAATGTCGCCGAAGTGATTGATATTAATGTACGAGTATATGAGGGGAAATGGCAGCGTTTAAGCACGTGCTCCGTTCTCCACTTAAAGATGATGATGATGCATATATGTGATCATTTTTCTCTTTAAGAAATTTGGATGCTCGCAAGTTAATTATTATAGATCACTTTAATATTATTATTATTATTATTATATTATTATTATTATAACATTTAATAAACTTAAAGAAACAAATATACACACTATTAGCGAGAGGAAATTTTATATTCATGAATACTAGCCAATATAATTACCAATCCCAATTTTATTTATTGTTAATGCATATTATTCTTCAATATTAATTAATTAACGCATATTCTTCTTGAATATCAATTAATTAATGCATATTCTACTTGAATATCAATTAATACGTATTCTAATCTAAGGAAATTGATCCGTAATTAAACAAAAAAATTCATAAAACGAAAATAATTCCAGTCTTTAAAATTATCTATGTATGTAGAGTACAAAGGTATCAGCAATCTTATAAACATTTCTAACATCTAACATTTCTAACGCTTCTAACATTTCTAACATTAAAACCAAAAATTAAATATATGTAAATTTTAGTATCTGCAATTTACGCTCTCTTGGTTTTCCTTTCAGTAAAATTTATACGCAATTATTCCTTTATTTCTTTAAATAAAAAGTTTAAAATTATTAGAAATATATTGAAATTACGTTCCGTAAACTCAGTAACAGAAATTATTCTAAATTCTAAGGGTTTGCGTGTCATATATATTTATTTTATATTCTTAATATTGCTATCGCTATGAAAAATTTGTCTTTAGACAGTCGGTTGGAACTGCGCATTCAATATTCTCTAGCTATAAATAGGGGAAAAGATTTTTTTTCTTCAGTTTATGACATCAAACCATGTCTGAAAGTCATTTCTCTCTTTTATGCAACTTCTTTGCCCCGACTCCGAATTAATCTGCAATGCCAATTAGGGGGTTTTATAAATCAGTAATCTGATTATAAGTTTGTGTAGCTAAAACACATACACACACACACACACACACACAGTATATACTTTTTAACCTTTCAACTTTTCAGGTGTTCCTGTGACAACAAGAGGACAAAAGTGTGAAATAAGCTATTGGGACAAAATTTAAAATAAATTTTTTTATCATTAATTTAAATTTTGATCCAATAGATAATTTCATAACTTGAGGTGACTTCAAGTCGTGCATCAAGAGTATTAAGGAAGAAGATTTTAAAATAATATTAATAATATTATGTACTATATATATATATATATATATATATATATATATATATGATGTTTCAGGTCGACCCTAGAAATATGGAAATTGGCCAAATACCAAATACAAATACCACATACCAATTACAAACTACAAATTTCACCAATTTCCATATTTCTAGGGTCGACCTGAAACACCCTGTGTGTGTGTGTGTGTGTGTGTGTGTGTATTCTGAAGTTAGATTAAGTTAGGTCCCGTCAGGTTAAGTAAAGTTGAGCTAAAACTGAAGTTCGATACAAGATATTTGACAGAAACGAAATTGGCAAGAACGCGTAGTGCTGCGCAGTGAGTGGATAACCAGGGAAGTATTTCTTAATATTTCTACCTATATTTGTGTATTTGTCTAGGAAGCGAGCTTGTTTGATAATGTGATGTTGGGGTTCTCTAATCTCCTTCGCAACATCTAAGGTCATATGACGGAGGGGATCTACAGCTTTACGCGGGATCCGAACCACGAGTTGCTACATAATCTAGACGCCAGAGCACGGTCTCCCATCCAATTACTCTCCAGACCCAATGTCGTTTAAGTTCGCTGATCGAGGAGGAAGTGGTGTTACGACACTGTCCAGAACATCGCCAGTTTATTTAATAAGCAAATATTAAACAAAAACCGAACGTCACAACAAAGTCACAACCAATAATATCTACTTTTAATTTTTCTGTGACCTTCTTCCCTCGACTGTACGCTCCCTACAAGCGGATCGAACTCCAGGTCTATGGTTCACAGCACCAACATTCCGCCACTGTTTATATAATTATTAAAAGACAATTAGGAGAAAAATCCAACTTGTCTGACCATTTTACAATCTGCATTTTTCTTTTTCTTTGTTTTGAGAAGTTACTGTCCCGAATTGACACCTTTTTTTCACAATATACTGTAGGAATTATTTCTCGTATTATAACTCAGCTAATCTGCATTAAAACAACTTTCACAACTAGAACGTATAATATGCTTCAGCAGAATCACCTCCGTCTTTCTCAAGAATGAGTATATTAACAATATTATGAAAAGAATGATAATGGTTTATGCCGAAATGAAGTTCTCTTCTACAATATTTGAACAAGTTTGTAAAAAAAAAAAAAAAATTTTGCTATTTTTCATTTTACTTTATACACAATCTCCTTGTAAATGTTTTCCATTTTTTTATTTTTAAAACAAACTTCCATTTTTGTGCATAAATTTTTAGTTATCGCTCAACTTGGAGTAATTTTACGTTTTGGGGGGAGAAATTCAATATAGGTGAATTTATCCGCGCGCAACACTGAAACCGAAATTTCTATCAACACGATTGAAAAATCTTTATTCCGCAAGTTCCTTCGAACGAAGGATTTACAGTTTTCCGTTTTCATGATGTAAACAAAAAAAAATTCTTTCTTTCTAATGATAGAAATACTCGTATATACGTCACTCGTCGAGGTGCCGCCATGAATTTCTTCCATGAGATTGTAAATGTTTTGCAACTACCATTACTGCGATTCGCTTCATCTAACTTAATTAATTTAATAGGTATTGATAAAGACATAAGAGACACTGAAAAATAATTGGTTTTAAATTTTCACTCAAATATATTTAGTCAATGAGCTTTTGATTGACTTCATAAAATAGCTATACTCAAATCCTATTTATTGACTTGACTTTGGTCTTCAGAGCCAGTTAACAGTTCATTTATTTTATATACGCATTTCAAAATTTTTAGGCCCATATGAGTACATCGTTTAAAATATAATATTGGAAATTATTTTATTCCGTGATAAAACTGTATTCATGCGTGAATATTCAATAATAATGATAGTGAATTTCTGTTAAATATTTCGGGTCAATGAACTCGGTCTTAACATGATAAAATACTGTATAGCCACTTTTATATTGTATTTTGGTTTTCAGAGTCAGTTAGCAGTCCTTGTATTATGTAAACATAGTTAAACTTGAATCGAAGATTAAAAGCTGGGGAGTTAGAAGAACGTAAGTAGCGTTTTGCTTTTCGATCTCCCTCCCCAATCTTCTGTTTTCTGATATAAGATCTCGTTGGAGTGTGTAAGTTGGCCCACATCCTGCGAGAGATTGTTGGCGTTCCATGGCTGGCACCTATTGACACGTTTTTTAGGGAACCTGCTGGGCTCATTGTGGGGTTAGTTGGCCCTAGGGTTCGGATTCCTAAACCTAAAACAAAAGCTTACTCAAACGACTCAGCAAGTCTCGTTAAGCCTGGACATCCAATGGAGTGCGCTTGGTTAAACCAAAATAACTTTTCTTTCCTCCACTCCCGTTTTCTCTCCGTTCTTTCTCCTCCCTGATTTTCTTCCACTTTTTCTTCTCTTTTCTTCCCTTTATCGCATTCTTTGGGAGCCACCTGTGAATTAATCTATTAAAACAATTTGCTAGTTTTAGTTGAAATAGGCAACTTCTTTATTAATTAATATTATTATAGAAATATGGTATACTATATTTCTATACTTAGCTTAGTGCCATATTTATTATGGCACTAAGTGCTTTGCTTTTAATGCCCAGGGCATTATGTCTAAGACATGTTTTTAATATCCAAGGCATGCTTTTAATGTCCAAGGCATGCTTTTAATATCCACTCAGATATCATATCGTAAGAAAAATTTGCCCATAGAAACGCCATCAAAACGAGTTTACGTTTTCAGTATGTTATTCCCCTACACTAATGATCAGTTAACCTCATTAAAATGTTGAGTGAATACCATATAGAATGACTGAACAGCAGTGGTGCCGATTTAACTTAAGTTTGAGAAGTTTTATGTGCTGTTATTAAATTTCGTAACTTAAGCCCTTTTTTGTTATTTTTTAATTTTTCTCCGTAAGAGATACTGTATTTCCTCGTACGTAAATAAAGTTGTGAAGTGTATTTTTTAATTAACAATTAATTATTTATGTACATCATCATATTACAGCATTATATCAACCATGTATGATAAAATCTCTAAAAAAAATTCAAAAGCAAATCGCCAAATATGTTGAGGAATATCCAAAGAAACCTGCTTTTTCGTTTACAAACATGTTTTGAGATTGCTGGGAATCATTTCGAACAAATACTGTAACTATCTTTATAAATAAATGTATTTTCCTATGAAGCGTGACTTTATGGACACCCTGTGTATATACTTATCTTTATTTTACGTATTGTTTCTACCCTGTGTAGTTATTAAATACCCAATTTACCGCTTTGTATGTTTTATGTTTCCTTCGAAAATATCAATTATTTGAAACAGGTTTGTTGCGAGAAAGTTACAAGTGCAAAAGTTACGTGAAAACTGCTGACAAAAAAATTACAACAAAATTACAGGGAGAAGTTATGTTTACTGAAGTTACGCTTAAGTTATCAAAGTTACTGACAAAAAAAATACGGAATAGTTTATGCAGTAGTTACGCGTAACAGTAATTTCAAAGTAAGCAAATGAGGATGAAGCAAAATTTGAAAGTTCTGTAATTCTATTCCTTTATTATATTTCATTTTACGAATGAGTTTCTGTAAATATTATAATTTTCTTTGATGATAATATAGGCACACTCTTAAAATTAAAACCCAAATTAAAACGAGGTGTAAAGTCATCATTATGTCATATATAATGATGACTATACACTCAAACAGAGAGCCTGTAAATAGAATGCAACAGACAGCCAAACATACAAATACAAGTAGCTATTGAGATCGAAAGATAAATTAGACAAGTCAGTCACAATGAATATCAAACAAAATGATCTATGTCAACAATATCAGACGTGTATCGAGAGTCAATAGATCATTCGTGTACCTGGTCGCGCACTCACGCTCTATATATATATATATATATATATATATGAAGAGGAGCACCACCTGAACATTATTTTCTTTATTTATAGTATCAAACGTTTCGACATTTACTCTCACCTCTTCAGTTTTAATTCATAATGATTTTAAAATGTTATAAGTCTAAATGCAAAGTTATTATTATTATTATTATTATTATTATTATTATTATTATTGATTCAATCATGACAACTCGGCATACAAAATTGCAACACTTTGAAATACGTAGTAGCACTACGAAGACCACTGAGGGAGAAAGTATATCTTGAAACGTTTGGTATTGTAAATGAAGATAATGTTCAGAGTTTTCGTGCTTCTCTGTATCATTAAATTCAGATTCCCAAAGAACAAACCCGGAAACGAAGTTTTATAACTTTTCAGGTGTTCCCTGCGGCGATTTCTCATTTCACGGAGGTCAGGCTAATTGCCCCTTCTCTCAAGTTGAACTTCTGACAACAAAACTATTTTCCTTCAGGGTTGAGGATGTTCTCTGTTTAGCTTTTAGTTCGGAAACACACACAGTCTTCCTTCCCTACCTAAAACTGTTATTTGAGTGGTCATAGGGTTCAAGGTGAGATTAGGGACTAGTTTCTCCATTATTTTCCATGTGTAAATAATGGTATGTATCTTCTTCTTTCCAGCCAATGTAAATTTAATTCACGTAACCTTTCCCAGTAATTTAGTTCTTTGCAACCATTAATCTTGGCTATGAAGCTTCTCTGAGTTCTTTCTAGTTGACTAATGTCTTCTTTTTCATATGGGGATGTTAAGACTGAGCAATACTCCAACTTGGGTATGATCAGTGTTTTCGTCATTATAGTCCTATCCCTTCTTTTAAAGGTTCCCAGTATCTGTCCAGTTATTCTTTGTTGCTTTAATTACTGCCATCTTATTTTGTGTTTCAAATTTCACATCGTCAGTCATTAAACTCCTAAATCTTTTGCTTTAGAGTTTTTCTGAATTTCCTGTCCATTTGGGGCATAGTATTCCCACTTTTTTCCATATTTTAGTAGTTGAAATTTCTCAGTGTTAAATTTCATATTGTTGCCTTCTGACCAACTGTAAACTCTGTTCGTGTCTATAGAAACTTTATGTCATCTGGATTTCTTATTTTTCTACTAATTTTAGTGTCATCAGCAAAGGATGTTGTTGTACTATCATTAATAACTTCATCATCTATATCAGTTAGCAGGATTATGAATAGTAATGGTTATGGAACTAATACTATTCCTTGTGATACTGAGCTACGGATCTCCGACTCTGACTCTGATATTCCTTGCGCTGTAACGACTTGCTGCCGCTCACTTACGAAATTATATATCCATTTTCCTCAGTCTGTGTTATGATCTCATGGTCACTCTTGCCGAACGCCTTGGCAAAGTCTGTGGATCATAGTTTTCATTGTTTTTGAGTACACTAATGATGTTATAGTGTTCTACAGTATTAGTTGCGATAGGCACAATCTTCTTGAGCGGAATCCATGTTGGTTATATCATTTAATTTTTCTGAGTCTCCAAAAAGTCATAGATTTTTTCTCTAACTATTCTTTCAAATATTTTGGTGAGATGAGATGGGAACGACACTGTCCTATAGTTTTTTGCCTCGGATCGATCACCTCCTTTATAAATTGGACTTATGTTCTCTCTCTCTCTCTCTCTCTCTCTCTCTCTCTCTCTCTCTCTACATATATATATATATATATATATATATATATATATGTTAAACACAGACCGTGCATGGAATAAGGAACTCTTCTGGGAAAATTAAATCCCCTATAGTCCGAATAAGTAATGGTAAATGACAAATACCATAGTTTTTCTTTTTCATGATGCTAGCCCGACGTGGGCAACGGGTCTCTCGCAAAGAGGTCCCATAAATATAGCTTCCCTCACCAGCTATCTGCAAAGCAGACAGGATTCTGAGTTTGTGTATATTAAACGGACGTGTTACGTGCCTTGAAAAGTGGACGCTCAATGTCCCGGTTGAGGTTTAAGTTTTGTTTTTTTGGCTAAAAATACAATAGTTACCCCTTTTTCTTTGATTTATTCAATCCGACGTGAATGCAACGAGTCTTTTACTTATATAGAGGTTCTGAATGTAGTGGGACTAGGCTTGCTTTAAACCCTAGATCCATGTCCCAAAGCTGGATCCTGTCTGCTTTGCAGATAGCTGGTGAGGGAAGCTATATTTATGGGACCTCTTTGCGAGAGACCCGTTGCCCACGACGGGCTAGCATCAGGAAAAAGAAAAACTATGGTATTTGGCATTTACCATTACTTATTCGGACTATAGTGGATTTAATTTTCCCAGAAGAGTTCCTTGTTCCATGCACGGTCTGTGTTTAACATATAATTTTCTCAGGGGACCATTCTGAGTTTGTGTGTATATATATATGTGTGTGTGTGTGTGTGTGGTATTGGCACAAAGTTTAATGCCAGCACAAAAAAAAATTGTCCCTAATTTATTTCTGAATATTGCATGATGCTGAGCCAGATTTGATAGATACAAATGTGATGCAGCTAATAAGTACAGTCATTAAGAATCATTTCTGACACCTTTCTTAACTTGCCATTTCTAAGAGGGATAATATATTAAGCCAAAATGAAGCTGGGGGTTACAGTTCAGAATTTATTTATTTATCTACTTATTTTACAGTATTTTACTACCTACAGAGTTTTATAAACCTACGTGTTTACTGTTTAGGAATAGGTAGAAAATAACTAGTTAGTTCAAAATTAAGAACTAAGTATATTTGATGGAAGAGTGGTTACACTCGCAAGTTTTAGCCAAAGAACTTACATTTTAACATCTGCTCTAAAAGACCTTGACAACGCTTGAATGTTACTGAATCACCACCGCCAAAGAAAATCAAATAGTAATCCTCTACGTTCTGGACATCAGTTTTTTTCTAAAGAAAATACATCATCCTTAAACCAGATAAAGGAAAAAGTTTAAACTAAACGAAGCAACTGAAATTATTTTGCATTTTCTTTCAAAGTATTGAAAAGGAAATTAAAGCAATGAGTCAAATCCATTATAAATAAAAAGCCAACTCAGAACCGACTATTATTTTGCGAGTAATACAGGGTATTCAAAAAAGAGACGCAACCCAGTGGAGAATGCGTATTTCATTGTAACCTAAGCATTTTCTTTCTGTTTGGGTTGCGTTTCTTTCTGAACACCCTGTATAAAAAAGCCATGGACAGAAAAAAGAGGGTTCAAAATTATGTTTATGGAGGAGTAATGCTAACATTCACAAAGTATGTCAGAGTGCCGCAAAGATCGCAGTTAAACGCAATCATTTCGCATGGCTTGGGAATGTTTTTCAAGTACATCCGCCCCCCTCCAAAATATCTGAGTGTGTTACTTATTGTTAAGTGATAAGTAACCAGACATCCCTTCTGGGCCAGTGATGTAGTCGAGACCACCAAGTCCGAGACTGAGACCGAGACCAAGACCTGATCCTGTGAGACCAAGATCCAGACCGAGATCAAAGGTTCGAGATCGAGATCTACCTTCCGAGATCGAGACCCTTAAAATTCGAGACCGAGATCGAGACCAAGCTCATGCCCTTTCAATTTGTTTTACATTACTATGGAAATTAGACTATGTTAAGTATATTAATAAACTAATAACTACTTTCTTAGATGTATTGTGTTGAATGCAAAAAGTGTAGCCTATAAATTAACAAATGAATATATATATATATATATTATATATTATATATTATATATATATATATATATATATATATATCGTAAAGAACGACGCTTGTATAGGAGATATTCCGCGCAAGACGAGAGAGAGAGAACGAAACAAATGAAAAATGAGGTAACCACCCAATTAATGGGATATGCGATGAAGTTTGGGCGCGTATTTTATACTGCGTGTTCTTTGCAGTTGAATGTGTGTATATATATATATATATATATATATATATATATATATATATATATATATATATATGTACTTTTTATTTATTTACTTTTTATATCTGTTACAGAAGGTTTAATGAACGTACCCACTGCCCAGTTTGACTTGTGCATTTATTTAAAGCATGATAGGTGCTCATTACACTTAAGGAACATCAGCATGCTCAGAAGATCTGCTGAAGTTCGGCTTCTGTGGGGCCTCATTATTATGCCTCCATGGCTAAATACACGCTCAATTGGAGCACTAGAGGCAGGCACTGTTAAAACAGTCATGGCAATATTGGCCAGTGATGGGAATTTATCCCTTTTCTGGTGCCAAAACTTTATTGGAGAGCAGTTGTCTAAAATATGAGATTCATCGATCTCTAAGAGGTACCGCTGCAACTGTTCCCTGCGGTTCAAAATCTTCCCAGTTTCAACGTTCTTCTGCTTGGACCGATAGCTTTGATATTTTGCCATTAGTCTCGAAACTTTGGTTTGACTGTTTTATTTCGTCATCGCTGCTGTGAGAATGAGCGTTGTCTCTCTGTATCTGCTCATTCTCCGTGCTTGAGTTTCCTGTATAACATTTTTCCAACACCATTTCTATGAAAAATAAATTGACATATCGGTACTATAAACAGAGGCATGGCAATTAGCATAAGGTCTAAATAATATATATATATATATATATATATATATATATATATATATATATATATATCCTCTTGCCGGATGAGACAAGGCTCCTTGCTCTCCCCTATGCTGTTTAATTTGTATATTGACGGATTAATTGCTTCACTTAATGAGGCAACAGTAGGATGTTGTATAGATAACACAAAGATAAATAACTTAGTTTATGCCGATGATATGGTGTTAATAAGTCCCTCTGTTAAAGGTCTGGATCGGCTACTAAATGTCTGCGAAGTGTATTCGCAGAAACATGATATTCTTTTTAATGTTACAAAAACTAAGGTTATGCAATTTCATCCTAAAAGCTGTAATCAGCCAGCTGATATAAGGTTTAAAATGAATGGTGAAGTAATTGAGGAAGTACAAGAGTTTAAGTATTTGGGTCAAACTATTACCAGCTCCTTGAGTGATGACTCGGATATAAGAAAACAATCTCGAAGCCTGTGTGCTAAAGCGAATATGACCATAAGGAACTTTCGTTTCTGTACAAGTGAAGCTAAAGAGACACTCTTTCGTACTTTCTGCAGTAATATATACGGTCAGCAACTCTGGGTGAATTATAAAAAAGGTTCTGGCAGAACCCTAAATTTGCTGTACAACAGGTCTTTTAGACTCTTACATAAATTACCCCCGAGATGCTCAGCTTCGCAAATGTTTGCTACCCGCAATGTCCCGAGCTTCCCGGAGGTAACAAGACGTGCTCAACACAGTCTAATGCAAAGAATTAAAAAATCAACCAACCCGATCATCCAAGCTATCCATGAGTCCTGCCATTTATCCTCTAAGCCAGGGCTTCTCAAACTTTTTTCACTTGCGACCCCTTTGGATCAGACAAATTTTTTCGCGACCCTTCACTCAATGTCATAAAAGCAATAGGTACTAACACTGTATATTTATGAAAAAATAATATTTTCAAATGTTTCTGCGACACCCAATAATATTTACTCGACCCCCTGAGGGGTCGCGACCCCTAGTTTGAGAAGCGTGGCTCTAAGCTATGGACTTCTTGGTACGAAAACGTTTGTCTGTAGCTCCACTTAACTTCGACAGTGCCGTATTATTTCTAATCAATTGTATATATTTCTATCCTTAGTGTATGAACTGTCATTGTATTAATAATATTTGTCATATGGACTATAGTCTGCCAATAAACCTTTTCATTTTCATTTTCATATATATATATATATATGTGTGTGTGTGTATATATATATATAAAATTCTCTATTTAGTGTTTCCATTTTCAATAAAATTAATCTGACGGGGGCGGGGGGGGGGGGGGGTTGTAGCGCTAACCTAAAAAATTTCAGACCCACACCCCTCCGCAAGACAAACGTGGCAACTCAAAACAGGGTGACTGATTAGTGAATACCAAGAGTCCCTTACTTTTACAAACTTTCATAAACATTCTGAATTGTGTCTGTTCAACCAAGCCACCATCATGAGTATGCCAGTAACATGTATTTTTCAATACGGTCTCGCAAGGTCTCGAAAGGTCTCGGGGAGAAAAACCGAGACCGCGTCTGTCGAGACCGAGATCGAGACCGAGATCTAAATAGCGGAGACCGAGATCGAGATCGAGATCTGCAAATTGGGTCTCGAGATCGGTCTCGAGACCGAGACCGATCTCGAGACCTACATCACTGTAATCTGGGCATAGCCATTCTTCAGTGCATGAACTTGCAGCGAGATTGTACCCCTTTATAAGAACGTAACAGACTGGATTAAGTTTAAGGCCGGCCGCACACAGGATCGTCTCGCGACTCACGACTGACGACTTGGGTCGTGACAACTCGCGTCGCGGTCGCTGCAGTGTGCAGGGGCTCCCATTCTGTTAATGTGAAATCACACGCAACTTGAGTCATCACTACCCAAGTGAGCCAAGTCGTCAGTCGTGATCGCAAAACGATCCTGTGTGCGGCCGGCCTAAGTTTGTAGGTCTATTAACATCATCATACTGGGTTGGGAATTCACCACATTTAAATCTCACTCAAATTTCATCTGCTGCGGGCTGAATAACTGTTACAGTCGATGAGTTGAAAAATATATTAAGGACGTATAAAACACTTGGATCAACGAATTATCCATATAATATCCATATAATTATCAATATAATAATATCCATATAATTATCCATATAATTATCTATATAATATCCATATAATTATACATATTACTTACTTACTTTTGTTGAGTTTGAACGACGGTTCAGGATCGACCTGCGGTCGACCCCTCTGCAGCATCCCGCCTCATTTGCGGGACTTGGTGAAGGAGGGAATTGCTCTCTGATCGCCTTCTGCCCTCGTCGCCAGCCACGCATGGCTGGTCAGGGACTTTGCACAAGAATCTGTCCAGCTGGTTCTTGAAGTTATTCAGGTTGGTGTGCTGGAGATTCCTCACTTCTTTTGGAAGGACATTGAAAAGCTTTGGGCCCCGTATTCTGAGGGTATTTTCCATCCTCGTTTTCATGGCTCCTTGTCCCACCGCAGCTGGGACCGTACAAAATCTGCCTCTTCTCTCATTCCAGTTTGTTTCTATTTCATTTCTGAGGTTAGGGACAGAGCCCTCAAGTATGTTCCATATGTATATTATTGTGTACCGCTCTCGCCTTCTTTCAAGAGAGTAGAGTTCCAGGGAGTGTAGTCGAGACCAGTAGTCTTCACCTTCCGTTTCCTCTATCTTAGACGTAAAAGTCCTTTGTATAGCTTCAATGCTCGCAATGTCTCTTTTTCTGTGTGGGCTTGTGAGTACTGAGCAATACTCAATTATTGGTAGGACTAGACTCTTCCATAATTTGAGCATGATGTTTGCTTTTCTGCTGCGGAAGCTCCTCCAGATGATTCCCATTATTTTTCTAGCCGTTGTGATTTTGATTTTATAGTGCTCTCTGAATTCTGCATCCGACGACATTATTACTCCAAGATCCCTGACTTGTGGATTTGGTGTTATCTGTTTGGCTTGCGGAGTTTTGTACCCTTTTTTCTGTAGCTCTTTATTATTACCATATCTTAGAAGTTGGAATTTTTCTTCGTTGAACTTCATATTGTTGTCTTCTGCCCACTGGAATAATGTTTCAATGTCGTTTTGTAGTTTTCTTATGTCATCTTCGTTCAATATTTCCTTACATATCTTCGTGTCATCTGCGAAGCATGATACAATACTGTCCTTAATATCTGCATCAATATCTGCAATCATTATTATGAACAGCAAGGGAGCTAATACTGTCCCTTGTGGGACAGAGCTCACGACTTCCGAGACTTCCGATTTAACTCCGTTTACCACCACTCTTTGCGTTCTTTGCGTCAAGAAATTAAATATCCACCTTCCTAGGTTTCCAGTAATTCCTGTATCCTTAAGTTTGTGTGCTATGATTCCATGGTCACATTTATCGAAGGCTTTAGCAAAATCAGTATATATTACATCAATATTTTGTCCTCGACACAATGTTCCTAATATTTTCTCCTGGTGGTCTAGTAGCTGTGACAGGCATGATCTACCCGCCCTGAAGCCATGTTGATTTGGGTTGTATAAGTCTTTTTCTTGTAGGTAGTAGGTAATTTTGGCTCTAATTATGCGTTCAAAACACTTTATAAGGTGTGAGGTGAGAGCCACTGGCCGATAATTTTGGGCATTGCTCTGTTACCACCTTTAAATAGGGGGGCAATATTAGCGTTCTTTAAGGGGAGTGGAATTCGTCCTGTGTCGAGTGATTTCCTCCATAGTAAGTATAGCGGTTTTGCAATACTCTCTCTGCATTTCTTCAGAAATGTGGCACTCCATGTGTCTGGCCCTGGCGCTGAATTGTCTCGCATCTGTGATAAGGCCGTAATTACATCTCCTTCCGTGAACTCGAAGTCCATTAATAGGTTTGTGCCGGGATTTGTTCTTGGTTGATCTGTTTCAATGTCGAAAAACTCGTCTGGGTTTTCCACTTCCATCTCGGACTTAGGGGTGCTAAACACAGATTTAAATTGTTCCCTAAGCAGTTCACTTATTTCTTTCGGGTCATTTGTGTATTCGGCCTCCCCGTCTATCAACGGTCCAATACTCTCTTTACACTGCATTTTCCTTTTCGCAAAAGTGTAGAAGTATTTTGGGTTATTTTTTATGTTTTCTGCTACCTTGTTTTCCTCCTCGTTTGTCTTATGTATGAATGTTTGCTTTAGGTCCATTTCTATTTCGCCAAGTTTCCTCTCTAGTTTGAGTCTCTTTGCATCAGTTCTGCATCTGTGGAGATGTTTTACGGTTTGTCTTCGTTGCCTGAATAGAGTCCTGATTTTCCTCTCGAGCTTGCTACGTTTTCTTTCCTGTCTCTCTGGAATATGTTTCAGTATTATAGGTTTGGTTTCCGTCTCTATTATACATAGTATTTCTTGTGGAGTCTTCTCGTGTAGTAGCAATTCCCAATTTAGCTCCTTTAAATCTTTATTTACGTTTTCCCAATTTACTTTCTTTGAATTTATGTTTAAGCCTTCAAATTTCCATCTGCCTCTCTGGGATGCGTTTTCGGACCTCTGGATGCTAACTTCAATTGTATATCGATGAGGTTATGGTCGGAGAACTTTGTGCGCGTTACTTTTTTATTTATATTATTATCTCGTTGTTATTTGTCCACATTAAATCCAAAACGTTCTCCTTTCTCGTGGCTTCACAGATTTCCTGGGTAAGGGCGTAATGTTCCATAATATCTAATAGCATTGTTGCTTGGGTTCTGTCATCTTTAGTAATGTTGCCATGAAACTTCTCAACATATATAACTTCGTCATTTTTCTTCCATGATATGAATGGGAAATTAAAATCTCGAAAATTACAAATTTGTGCTGGAGTTTCAAGTAATTTTAATATGTTTTCTATTTCATTTGTAGCAAATTGGAATTCACTTTTGTGGTGTTTGGTGGTTGTAGATGTTCATAATGGTTAGGTTCAGTTCTTTTACTTCTAATATAATAACTTCAACTGTGCTGTTTGATTTCTTTACCTCACTTCACATGTGTAAGTGTTTTTCACGTAGATACAACACCCTCCTCCTCGTCTAGCCACTCTATCTGCTCTGTATATGTTGTAGTCCAGCAATGCTATTTCAGTATTCTCGATGCAGTTTCACAGCCTTTTTCGCACTTATGTAAGGTGTTCCGTTAGGCCTATGATATCTATGCTGGTTTCCGTAGCTAAATTTTGCAAGTATTGTAATTTGCAGTCTGCATGGTCCGTATAGAGGCCTTGTATATTTGTGTATAATACATTACCGGGTTTCTCCTAATCTTCGTGTTCGATTTCCTTAAATGATGGTCGTTTCCTGGTCGATGTCGGTTCCTGTTTGGTGTTATTGGTTGGGCCGCTGCATTTGGGAGTATTGGGTTGCGGCCCGTGATACCACTGTTGTTGTTGTATTATTGGTGGGTAATATCCCTATAATATCCATAATATCCATATAATATCCATATAATTATCCATATAATAATAATACCCATATAATTATCCCTATAATATTTATATAATTATCCATATAATTCATATAACTATCCATATAATATCCATATAATATCCATACAATATCAATCTAATATCCATATAATTATCCATACAATATCCATGTGATATCCATGTAATATCCATATAATTATCCACATAATAATATCCCTATAATTATCCATATAATAATATCCATATAATAATACCTATATAATTCTCCATATAATATCCATACAATATCCATATAATTATCCATATAATATATCATATAATATCTGCCACTATCTGGTGAGATTTACGCCCAATTAAGGTTAAAAAATAATCATTTAAGAAAGACGGAAATCCGGCTTGCCATATTAAACTTACAATGAACCATCAAATGTGGGAACAAAGATAATGAGACTCCCTCATTATTTTCTTTACCTTTTGCTCTTAAACATTATATATATAATATATATATATATATATATATATATATATATATATATATATAATATATATATATATATATGTGTGTGTGTGTGTGTGTGTGTGTGTATATATATAGGGTGTTCCATAAGTCCGGTCGGTCTCGTAGGAAAATTTATTTTAAATTAGATTTACAAAAGTAATATATTAAAAATAAAACAAATGTTCAAATGTTCCTTTTCCTCACGAGTGTAACTCACTTCTATTCTAGCCATTGCATGTTATTCTACTTGCAACAAAAAAAAAAAGGTCCCAAAACATGACATCAATTTGAATCTTTGTTTTAGTTCTAATGTATTATTTTTGTAAATCTAATTTAAAATAAATTTTCCTATGAGACCGGACTTATGGAACACCCCGTGTTATATATATATATATATATATATATATATATATATATTATATATATATATATTGTAAACTCTCGGACTTTATTATCCGGGCCATAAAAACCTCCCTCTGAGACAATGGCCCCAATTACGAGTTTAAAATAATCACAAAGACGTTCTGCCACATCTTCTTCGCTTCCTAAATGCGATCCCTTAAATCCCAAATTGGGACTCTTTCCCATTACTTTTGGCCTATTAATGGTTAATGTTGTTTACTGCCTGTACACGCAATTAAGTAGGAATCTGTTGCTTTTATTTCTTTCCTATTATGCCAAGTCCTTGCTTTATAACGTTCGTATATATATGGCCTATATGGGATGAATTTCATAATTAAACACGTGAAATGAATGAATGATGCAAACCCACAAGGAAAAATAAAAATTCCCTGACGAGGGAATACACGAAAGGCCTTGGAATCATTTTTCTTTTCCTTGTGGGTTTGCATCATATATATATATATATATATATATATATATATATATATATATATACGAGGAGTGATCAAAAAGTATCGATAATTTTATTGCTACGGATAAATGAATACAAATAAGAAATAACCGTTTACATATGTGAGTCTTCCTGCCCTCTGGCGTCTGCAGTCTGAAGCAAAATTTGCTACCATGAGTCAGCAGTTAGTTGGAGCGCTTAAAAGGAGGGTATGTTTTTGCAGTACGTATAAATCTCTGAAATGGAACAAGGCGCGTTCGCAGACAAACGAAATGATTAAGACAGGTTTTGGAAATGATGCTTTCAGTGTAGCTAACGTTTACAAATGGCACAAAAAGTTTAAAAATGGAGAAACATCGCTTGAAGACATGGAACGCAGTGGCCGCCCTTCCACTTCTCGTACGGATGAAAATGTCCAACAGATTCGATTTCTGGTACGAGCAAATGTTTCTCCATTTTTAAACGTTTTGTGTCATTTGTAAACGTTAGCTACACTGAGAGCATCATTTCCAAAAGCTGTTTTAATAATTTCGTTCGTCTCCGAACGCGCTTTGTTCAATTTCAGAGATTTATACGTACTGCAAAAACACACCCTCCTTTTAAGCGCTCCAACCAACTACTGACTCATGGTAGCAAATTTTGCTTCAGACTGCAGACGCCAGAGGGCAGAAAGACTCACATTTGTAAACGGTTATTTCTTATTTGCATTCATTTGTCCGTTGCAATAAAATTATCGATACTTTATGAACACTCCTCGTGTATATATATTGAACCGGTTTCGCGTGGAATATTTAATAATTCATTAAATGAGCAAATGGCAGGTCGTGAAGTCGTGTACCAACGTATTCTCTTACACAAACTGCTGACAGATATTGCTCAACATTCTATTAGAGACGTTGGCACGCTCCTTTCGAATGTTTACTTTTATATCCTCATTTGTGTGGCCGTAACTCGTAAACAACAGCCTTCGAGTGATTTTTAAAAGAAAATTTACCATTAAAAGAAGGATGCCTACGTCTCTACTAGAATGTTACGCAATGTCCGTAGTATGTAGTTTATATAAGAAAATCAACATCCTTAAAACGGGTTTACAGCCTCCACTTTGAACAGTTACAAACCAAGTCCCTTTGGCTCGGGACTTCTGGTTTATGATAACTTTAGATATAGTCTAATATTAATAAGATATAGAGTCCTTTATACTCTTTCATGGGATTCAGTTGTCTCTGGTAACCAAATAATAACCCGCATCTAACACTTTCCCTCCCCACTCCCTTAACATCATTCAAATACCCCCAAAATGTCTTCCCAAGTTCCCAACTCGGTGCATTTGTTTCCATCATTTGGAATTGCGCCCTTCCATTTTAGTGATTTCGTTCTTCTGGTCACGGCAATTATTAATATGATAAATAAGAGCAAGAATTTATGTTTACGAAACGATATTACGAAAGATAAATTCCAGCACATAAAAGCCTGAATTCGCTTCAACCAAATTTATTAATCGTTAATATCTGCATTTGTTTTTAACAATATTGCTATACAAAATATATTATCAGATTTGCATTATTGTCTGTTTAGTATGTTTGTCTGTCTGTCTGTTACACACACACACACACACACACACACTCTCTCTCTCTCTATACACACACACACACACACACACACACACACACACACATATATATATATATATTGTAGGTTAAAAGTCTGCAGACACCTCAGAATTTAATGAAAATGTTAATGTGATAAAACGCCTATTATGAGATAAAACGAAAAATAGTTTAAGGAAATGCGTTTTTATAAAGAAATAATATGTTACAAATTAAATTTGTACAGAACAAGCGTATACAAGCGTATATAATCACTATTTTGTAAATCAGACTTTCGCTTTAATAACACCGGTCTGCATGAAAATTGATTTCTTTATTTTGAGTTGTGATTCTGAAGCAGTTCGCTGCGCTGAATTCAAAAATGCTACCAGTTTTTTCTATCACCCACAGTTTTAAAGTTATTAGCAAAACAATTTTTGGGCGTTTTGTAATTTTTTACCTTTTTTAGCTTTAATTAATTTCGTTTTTTCATATTTTTCAGATAGATAATTCTAACATTACGTCTTTAAAATTTTAATAGTGGCTTCTAGAGGATGTATCCATAGTCCAGACATATTTTGTTATATTTGTAGTCGGTATGTTGTTGTAAAACAAAGGACAAATGTAACGACTTTCATTAAGAGAGCTTATCATGCTTATTTTGGAATTAAATTAGGAGATCAAGACAAAAGTTGGGCTCCACACAAGGTTTGTCTTACGTGTGTTGCGGCACTAAGGAATTGGAGCAAAGGTAAAAAGAAAAGTTTGCTATTTGGGATCCCTATGGTATGGCGCGAGCCTAGAAACCATACCAACGACTGCTACTTCTGTTTTTGCAATGTTAAAGGTTATAATGCAAAGAATAAAGAGAGCCTTCAATACCCAAGTCTTCCATCTGCAATAAGGCCGGTACCCCATGGTCCAGAAGTTCCTATTCCCCGCCCACCCGAGAGTCTGGATCAATACAATTCAGATTCTGATTCAGCTCCAAATCCAGACAATGATGATGTTTATGAACAGCCAACAGCTGACCGAGATCCTCCTAAACCATTAACCCAAGCCGAACTAAATGACTTAGTCAGGGATTTGAATCTGCCTAAGGACTCTGCAGAACTTTTGGGGTCTAGATTGCAGGAGAACAATTTATTGGCATCCGACACATACTTCGCCTGGTAAAGAAATCGTGAGAAAGACTTCGTGCCTTTTTTCAAAGAAGATGGTCCCTTGGTATTTTGCAAGGACATCACAGGATTAGTGTGCAAGCTAGGCATCGAATACCAAACCAGTTACTGGAGGTTGTTTATAGATTCCTCTAAAACCAGTCTAAAAGGAGTGTTACTGCACAACGGTAACAAATATGCATCAATCCCAGTGGCCCATTCTACTCATTTAAAAGAGACCTATGATAACGTGAAACTGCTTCTGGAAAAAATTCAGTATCAAAATCACAGATGGATATTGTGTGGGGATCTCAAAGTCCTTTGCATGTTACTTGGACAGCAATCAAGATACACTAAGATGCCATGTTTCATCTGCGAATGGGATAGTCGAGCACGTGACCAGCACTGGAAGAGGAAAACTTGGCCTCCTAGAGAGAATCTTACCCCAGGATCAAAGAACATTTTACATGAACATCTAGTTGAACCAAATAAAATCCTCCTACCACCCTTGCACATTAAGTTAGGCTTGATGAAGCAGTATGTCAAAGTATTGAATAGAGAAGGTGAGTGTTTCAAGTACATTTGTTCAAAATATCCAAAGATTAGCTACGAGAAAATAAAGGAAGGTGTTTTTATAGGTCCTCAGATTAGAAAGTTATTGACAGACGATCATTTCCTGAACACAATGACCAATAAAGAAAAAGAAGCATGGCTTGGTTTCAAAGATGTTGAAAACTTCTTGGGAAACTACAAAAGCCAAAATTATGAAAGACTGGTGGAAAATATGCTTAAAAAGTTTTGCGCCTTAGACTGCAACATGAGCCTGAAAGTTCACTTCTTATTTTCGCATCTTGACCGTTTTCCCGAAAATCTCGGAGATGTCAGTGAGGAGCAAGGGGAACGATTTCACCAGGACATCAAAACCATGGAAAGAAGATATCAAGGAAGATGGCATACAAATATGATGGCGGATTACTGCTGGTGTCTGCAACGAGATCAACCTAACGCACAGCATAAGAAAACATCAAAGAAGCACCGGTTTAGTCGTCATTAGTCAGATCTACCTTCGTAGTCTTAAGTCTTTGGAATAAGTCCTGAAATGTTTGCAAGTAAAGAAGGTAAATATATTTTGTTTCTTTCAGTTTTTTTTATTCTTTCATAAACAAGCAATATGCTTGTCCAAGAGCTAGGAGCTATTTAATTCTGCTTTAATTAGGTTTTACTCTATCACCTAAAGATTTCGTGCTACAAGGGGTGTTGTAATACCTCATCTGTCCCCAAATGTTAACCACCCATTGATGGGAGGGGAGAGAGTATTTTGCTGGGAACGGAACTGGTTGTTATATATATTTACCCTACATTATTATGTAAGCGTTACTGTAGTCTATAACAACGAAATTTATGGTTTAGCATGTGCAATCCAATGCAATGTTGGTCTCGATAAGATGGTTCACATTTGGGGATAAATGGGGGATTTATGACACACCCTGTAGTAAGAAAACCATACGTGATAGGGAAAAACTAACTATATTTTTGAGATCAGCGCACTCAAATTATATAGAATCACCAACTAGTTTGTAAAAATCGATCGACAAGTTTTCAAATGTGTACTGGTGTAATTATTGTAGAACGTCTGCTTGATACCAAAAGCACAAGTGTTTGTAAATAATCTTGAAGAATTTCACTCCAATCCTTTGTTCAACATTCCAGTGTGATTCTGAATTTTTAGAATTTCCCTTACCAACGTTTGTTTTTAGATGCTTCCATAAGTTGTCAATAGGATTAATATAAGGGTTTTGTGGTAACCACTCCAAAAGTTTCATTTCTCCAGCAGTCTCTTTATTTTGATTGTGTGTTTTGCCACTGTCACGCACAAATTCAGGTTTGTCCAATTAGGCGACGTTCACTAGGCAGGGCATGTCTGACCAAGATGTTATGATACTGCCCCTTTTTCATCATTCCACCAATTTTCACAGTATCGCCCACTCCATTAGCAGAAAAACATCGCCAGATCATTATATGAAGGTTGTTTATTTAATTCGTAGACAAGTTCACTTACTTCCCCAAATAACTGCATGATGGCGACACGTGTATATGCAAGTTTGCCAGTTCAGGCCGGTACAAGAGCGTCTGTAGTGGAGGTCTTTTGTGAATTATCATTGCGATGGAATATTCCCTACAATTATGCAGATCGGTATTGTGTGGAGTGTGGTTTGACTGCAACAACTGCCATTCTTTCCCAAATGCAGCATGCTAAAGATGACGAGTGTCACAAAGGAGTACCAGTGTTTAATTAGCACAAGCATCATTTCCGAAGTGTCACATCATCTAAAACATGTCACACGCTGCTGCTTCTGCGCAGATATCAATTAGCAGGGTAACCACCGTGCACACACCCTGAATATGTTAAAGTAGTCGTACAAGATGATATACGCACTTTCAACAGAAAATGACAACGAAGCTGGAAGTTTACGAACGGTGCTGTCAATTTTTTTATGAGGTCATGTTAAAAATTTACTCATCAAAACCACATTCTTCGGATGAACTTATGACCAAGATCACGAACGGAATTCATAAAATCGCATTCTTCGGATGAACTTATGACCAAGATCACGAACGCACTTCATAAACTACATTCTTCGGATGAACTTATGACCAAGATCACGAACGCAATCATAAAATCACATTCTTCGGATGAACTTATGACCAAGATCACGAATGCAGTTCATAAAATCACATTCTTCGGATGAACTTATGACCAAGATCACGAACGCACTTCATAAAACCACATTCTTCAGATGAACTTATGACCAAGATCACGAACGCAATTCATACAATCACATTCTTCGGATGAACTTATGACCAAGATCACGAACGCAATTTATAAAATCACTCATCAGCAACTGGAAAAATGTTTTCGGTTCTTTGGAAAAACAGATTGAACGATAAGATGGCCATAAGATGGCGGTTATGTTCAAGCCTAGAAATTTGTAATGTATTGTGTTAAAAACTTTAATAATTATGCTTTCATATCCCCTTTACAGTTTGTTTCTATCATGTGTACATCAAAAGTCATTAAAATTTAAAATTGTACAAGGACTTTGTAATCATCCTATATATATATACAGGATGTGTATAAAGTAACGCAAGTAAAGAGACAAATCCGATTTGAACTGGATGAAACTAGTTTCAACTTGTTTTTTTAACTCGTAGAAACATTTTCAACACCTCTATAACCCTTACTATGAAATATACAGTTGTTATAAAGTACGTGTAATAAATATTACTCGTCCATATTCACTCGCGTTAATATAATTCAAATTGGATTTGTCTCTTCACTTGCGTTACTGTATACACACCCGGTGTGTATATATATATACTGTACATACAGAGGGTTGACAAAAGTAAATAGATACCTTCGGGGTTTTTTTTTCCATAGTTTTTTTGATTTAATAATAAAAGTTAATAAATAATAACTGATTTATTGAATCAATATATTTAGAATCGTGTTGGTTTACCCGCTTCCTTTCCATTATGTAAAGTTGACACACATTCTGGTATTTCATTGATGAGCTTTGCCATTTGAGGACAATCATCGTGGTGTCTATTTACTTTTGCTAACCCTGTGTATAATATTAAATATAGATAATTCGATATTCGTGTTATATATATATATATATATATATATATTATGCGCGCCTACGTGGTGTAGTGTTTAGCGTTGCTGACTACGAATCCATCGGCCCCAGAATCGAGACCCGGTGACGGCAGGCGGCGCGTAGCAAAACCCAGCTGTTCATCCTTCCACACAATAAAGAAAGTGGTTGGTAGATAAATGGGACCTTGAGTAGGCTAGTGGTTAAGACGCTGGGCTGCTGGTGGGGCGTGGTTCGGATTCCATGTTAAACTTTAGGTCTAAGGTGGAGTGACAAGCTTGACCTTCGTCAAAATGAACAATTCGGGTGGAAGCAAAACCAAATTAATTATATATATATATATATATATACTGTTTTAAAGTTCATAAAATTAAATAAAAATTAATGTTTATCTTTGCCAATATCTAAGTAACACTATATTTTGTTTTACAAATATACAATTGATTTAATTTATATATATATATATATGATACACACAGACCGTGCATGGAACAAGGAACTCTTCTAGGATAATTAAATCCACTATAGTCCGAATAAGTAATGGTAAATGACAAATACTATAGTTTTTCTTTTTCATGATGCTAGCCCGATGTGGGCAACGGGTCACTCGCAAAGAGGTCCCAAAAATATAACTTCCCTCACCAGCTATCTGCAAAGCAGATAGGATCCAGCTTTGGGACAAAATCTAGGGATTAAAGCAGCCTAGCCCAGCTACATTTAGAACCTCAATATAAGCAAAAGACTCGCCGCCTTCACGTCAGATTGAATACATCAAAGAAAAAGGGGTAACTATTATATTATATTTATATTATTATTATATTATATTATAATATATTATATTATATTATATTATATTCTTCATTCCCATCTTGAAATGGACATGTTATGTGCCTTAAAAAGTGGACGCTCAATTCTGCCAGTTGAGGTTTAAGTTTTGGTTTTTGGCTAAAAATATAATAGTTACTCCTTTTTCTTTGATGTATTCAATCTGACGTGAAGGCAGCGAGTCTTGCTTATATTGAGGTTCTAAATGTAGCTGGGCTAGGCTGCTTTAAACCCTAGATCCTGTCCCAAAGCTGGATCCTATCTGCTTTGCAGATAGCTGGTGAGGGAAGCTATATTTTTGGGACCTCTTTGCGAGTGACCCGTTGCCCACGTTGGGCTAGCATCATGAAAAAGAAAAACTATAGTATTTGTCATTTACCATTACTTATTCGGACTATAGTGGCTTTAATTTTCCTAGAAGAGTTCCTTGTTCCATACACGGTCTGTGTGTATCATAAAAAACCTCAGGGAACCATTCTGAGTTCATTCCCATAAATATATATATTATATATATAATATATGCTAAAATCACAGAAAAACACGTGATCTTTTTAATAAGCAAACAACCACAGGAAAGAGGAAAAGTAAACACGAAATCCTATTTCTTTCTTGTCGCTGAAGATGTGAATATATCACGAAAGCGCTCGGATTTCGTGTTTACTTTTCCTTTTCCCTGTGGTTGTTTACTTATATATATATATTATATATATATATATATATATATATATATACGTGAAAAACATACATATGTGAGGTGAAGGTAAGCAAATGAAACATCACAGTCGAAATTATTATTTTAAAAGTAAAAGAACGGAACCTAACTATCATGAACGTCTACAGACCACCAAACACCACAAAAAGTTAATTCCAATTCGCTACAAATGAAATGGAAAACATGTTAAAATTACTTTAAATTCCAGCACCAAATATTTTAATTTGTGGGAATTTTAATTTTCCATTCATAACAGGTAAGAAAAATGACGGTTATATAATGTTGAGAAGTTTCATGGATTTCAAAAGATGATAGAACTCAGGCAATAATGCTGTTAGATATTATGGAACAATATTGGAACATTATGCACTTATCCAAAAAATCTGTTATGTAAAGCCACTGGAAAAGAGAACGTCTTGGATTTAATTTTGTCAAATAATAATGAGATAATATTAAATAAAAAGGTAACGCACACAAATTTCTCCGACCATAACCTAATCGATATATAATTAAAGTTAGCAATCACAAGTCAAAAAACGCATCCCAGAAAGTCAGAAGGAATATTTGAAGGCTCAAATATAAATTCAAAGAAAGTAGATTTGGAAAGTGTAAATAAAGATTTAAAGGAAGAAAATTTGGGAATTGATACTTCACGAGAAGACTCCCGAAGAAATACTATGTATAAGAGAAAATTAAACTAAATGTATAGAGTGTTCCAAACGTCATCACCCCATTTGTTTCGCTTATAACTTTTGAACCAATAAAACAACAAATACTGTAGAAAGTGGAAATAATGTATTTTATTTGGAATTATGTTAGAATTACGTTGTGGTGTGTAGTGTTCCATCTTCAAATTATTGGGGTTGATCTTCTACAATCTGGGAAAAAATTCAAGAAAACAATAATTAAATTAAGGTTACAGCTACTTCAGATGGGGTGATGACTTCTGGAACACCCTGTATATTGTTGAAATAAACCCCGAAGAGACAAAAAAGAAAACGTAGCAAGTTTGAGAGAAAAATCAGGATACTATTTAGACAACGGAAACAATCCGTAAAAAGTCTCCACAGGTGCAGAACTGAAGGAAGTAGACTCAAACTAGAAAAACCTGTGAAATAGAAGTAGACCTAAAACAAATATTTATCTATAAGACAAACGAGGAGGAAAACAAGGTAACAGAACACATAAAAAATAAACCAAAATACTTCTACATGTTTGCATAAAGAAAAATACAGTGTAAAGAGAGTATTCGTCCGTTGATAGTGTTGGACTCCAAATTTCTCCTGGGGTAACGTTCCTTCCCCGGTAACCCCATGAATAAAAAAAAAACATTCGTTGCTCCGCTAGTGCGTGGGTGTTGACGACAAACAGGCACGTAACGGTAAGGGTTGTAGCATAATCATTAATGTCTTTCTCTTGGTATTAGTATTTTTATTTTCACTTAATTTCAACTGAAAAACTAACATTATTTATCATTACAGTAATTTCAGAATTTACTTCTAACTGTTATAAAGACATACACGTTTTTACCTTTACACAACTAACAGACGTTTACGTGGTTATCATGAGTTTTTATACTTCTAATTTTATGTTCTTTCCCAATTAAATTAATTTTACACTTATGTTATACGGTTAATAAAGGGGAATAGCGTTTGATCAGAATTCAAGTAGACCTAAGGAAATGAAGAATATGGCCTAGCGCGGGACAAAATTAGGTCTAGGGCCTGAAAGAAAGATTCTATCAAGTATACTCTAAGAGAGAATTCAATTAATTTACTGTTATGAATTCATCTTAAAAGTGGGCCCAAATTTTCACGAGCACGATGGGACAATTAAAATAGAAAAAGTTACAAGAGAATTTCTGATGGACTGCTGTATGACCCACTCTCTATTCTCGACTCTCGCTGACTGACTGTTAACTCTTACTCCCTCATTTGTGCTACACTCTGCGTTTTTCCCCATCAGAACTTGAGTTTTCATTCGGCGCTCTACACAAGATCTTTCGTTCATTCCTCACTGAATCTACAATTTAGGAAGCAGTCATCAGTACATTATTTTAGTATTTTTTATAATTTCCTGCCTGTTTTATATTTGTTACCAACTTATTTGGCCTATTTAACCGTATTAAATTATTTTATTATATATATATATATATATATATATATATTAATATATATATATAATATATTCGATACTGTTCGAAAGCTAATCTGTTTTTAATGACATGATTGGACGAAAAAGAAGGCGTTATGTCACGTGACTGTTAAACTGGTTCCCTATTTGTGAAACCTTTTTTTCATTCCTTTACACGTGTGAAAGTGTTCAAACTTGTCTGGCTGTTCTCGTGCCAGAAATCACGTAGTCAAATACATTTTTTTACAAATACATTTTAGGCCTATGAAGATTTATTTGCTAACTTATGTTTTTATTTATCTTACAAAACTTCTTATCATAAATCATATTATTAATTAACCCCAAGTTTACAATCTCAACGATAGATGGAGCGACCGAATGCACAAGTGACCCAGAAAAAATTAATGTACTGCTTAAGAAACGATTTAAACTCTTGTTTAGCATCCCGAAGTCCGAGAAGAAAGTAAAAAATCCAGGTGAATTTCTTGACAGTGATACAAATCAACCAAGTTCGAGCACGAACTTTTAATAGATTTAGATTTTTCGGAAGGAGATATAATTAAGGCTCTATCACAAATGCAAGAACATTCGACATCAGGGCCAGACACATGGAGTGCCACGTTTCTGAAGAAATGTAAAGAGAGTATGGCCAAGCCGCTATACTTACTATAGAGAAAATCACTCGACACAGGACAAATTCCACCTTCATTAATTAAAGGAGGTAATAGAGCAATGCCTAAGAATTATTGGCCAGTAGCTCTCACTTCCCACTTTATAAAGTGCTTTGAACGTATAACAAGAGGCAAAACCACTTACTACCTACAAGAAAAGAATTTATACAATCCAAACCAACATGGCTTCAGGGCTCAAAGATCATGCCTATCACAGCTATTAGACCACCATAAGAAAATATTCAAAACATTGTGTCGAGGACAAAGCATACAGTAGATGCAATATATACTGACTTTCCTAAAGCCTTCGATAAATGTGACCATGGAATTATAACACACGAACTTAAGAATACAGGAATACTGAAAAGCTGGAAAGATGGATATTTAATTTTCGGAGTCAAAGAGCATAAAGAGTGGCAATAAATGGAGTTAAATCTGAAGTCTCAAAATAATTATGAGCTCTGTCCCACAAGGTATAGAGGCTCCCTTGCTGTTCATAATAATGATTGCAGGCATTGATGCAGCTATTAATGACAGTATTGTATCATGTTTCACAGATGACACAAAGATATGCAAGTAAATATCAAACGAAGGTGACACAGAAAAAGTACAAGATGACATTGAAACATTATTCAAGTCAGCAGAAGAAAACAATATAAAGTTCAACGAAGAAAAATTCAAACTTCTAAGAATGTGTTAATAACAAAATGCTACAGAATAAAGGGTACAAAACTCTGAAAGCCAAACAGATAACACCAAACCATAGGTCAGGAATCTTGGTGTAATAATGTCCTTAGAAGCAAAATTCAGAGAGCACTATAACATTAAAATTACAACAGCTAGAAAAATAATGGGAAACATCTAGAGGAGTTTCCATAGCAGAAAAGCAAACAGCTAAAATTATGGAATTATGAGTCTAGTCCTATCAATAATTGAGTACTGCTCAGTACTCACAAATCCATACAGAAAACGAGATATCGCAAACATAGAAGCCATACGAAGGACTTTTACGTCCAAGATAGAGGAAACGAAAGCTGAAGACTACTGGTCTCGACTACAATCTGAATCCCTGAAACTCTACTCTCTGGAAAGAAGACGTGAGCGGTACACAATAATATACATATGGAAAATACTCGAGGATTTTGTCCCTAATCTTAGAAACGAAATAAAAACACATGGAAATGAGAGGAGGCAGATTTTGTACTGTCCCATCTGCGGTGAGACAGAGGGCCATGTAAACGAGGATGAAAAGTACCCTCGGAATACGAGACCCAAAACTTTTTAATGTCCTGCCCACAGATCGAAGGAACCTACAGCTCACCAACCTGAATAATTTCAAGAAACAGCTGAAAAGGTTCCTGTCTAAAGTCCCTGACTTTGGGTAGGAGGATATCGGAAAGCAATTCCCTCATCCACCATATCCTATAAATGAGACGGGATGGTGCAGATGGGTCGACCGCAGGTCGATCCTGAACCGTCGTTCAAACCCTCATAAAAATGTGAGGATGAAACTAAGTGTGTGTGTGTGTGTGTATATATATATATAATATATATATATATGTGTGTGTGTGTGTGTGTATATATATATATATATATATAATATATATATATATGTGTGTGTGTGTGTGTGTGTGTGTGTATATATATATATATATATATATATATGAAAATTATTTCACGAAGGTAACACGTGAAAAATATTTATGATTCTTAACGTGAAATCAGGACGAACTACCAGGGATGGTCAGAAATTACAAAAACCTCGCCCAGACTCGATCTCCGATCTCACGATCAGCAACTATTCTCTCGGCATATCAACTGAGATTTTAAACTATATATATATATATATATATATATATATATATATATATATATATATATAATACACACAGACAGTGTATGGAACAAGGAACTCTTCTAGAAAAATTAAATCCACTATAGTCCGAATAAGTAATGGTAAATGATAAATACTAGAGTGTTTTCTTTTTCATAAAAAACCTCAGGGAACCATTCTGAGTTAATTCCCATCATGAAACGGACATGTTATGTGCCTTGAAAAGTGGACGCTCAATTCTGCCAGTTGAGGTTTAAGTTTTCGTTTTTGGCTAAAAATATAATAGTTACCCCTTTTTCTTTGATGTATTCAATCTGACGTGAAGGCAGCGAGTCTTTTGCTTATATTGAGGTTCTAAATATAGCTGGGCTAGGCTGCTTTAAACCCTTGATCCTGTCCCAAAGCTGGATCCTATCTGCTTTGCAGATAGCTGGTGAGGGAAGCTATATTTTTGGGACCTCTTTGCGGGGACCCGTTGCCCACGTTGGGCTAGCATCATGAAAAAGAAAAAAACTATAGTATTGTCATTTACCATACTTATTCGGACTATAGTGGATTTAATTTTCCTAGAAGAGTTCTTTGTTCCATGCACGGTCTATGTGTATCATAAAAAACCTCAGGGAACCATTCTGAGTTCATCCCCATATATATATATATATATATATATATATATATATATATATATATATTATATATATATATATATATATCAGTGACGTGCGGTGATTTTTCGTCAAGGGGAAGCAATTCAAGCAAAAACAACAAAGATTATATAAAATTAAAATAAAACTTTAAAATACTCGTATATAATAAAAACAAAACAATATAATCATCTACTTACTTTACTTATAGGGTAATTCTATTCTTCTTTCTTTTTTATTAAATATATCTATTATTTCTTCGTAAAAGGCATCGGTTTTCATATCCTTAAGAAGCTTTTTCTCAATTGAGATTAAAGCTAAACTTGCAAGCCTTTCTTCCCCTTGCGCATTTCTAGCGTAATTATGTATTCGCTTTAAATGAGAGAATGGCAGCAGACAGCACGAAAAGTTGCCAGATATTTCAAGAAAATTAACTATAAGATCTGGACAGCGATTTCTAAATTGCTTCCTTTTTGACATAGGGAAGGATAAAATAACGATAAATATATATTCTTTTTCGCTTAACATGGCCATGGAATTTTTTAGTAGAAAAACTATATATGAAACTTGTTGTATTCAATAAATACTACATTATTAAACATTAAATGAGTTTTTAGAATGGAAAGAAACAGTTTGTAACAGTAAAAAAAAAGCGAAAGTCATTGGGAAAAAGGATGCATTTCGTCAATTGTTGTCCAACTCGAGATTTTTTGCGTCGGCTTTCTTAAAGGTTCTAGCACGAACGGCAACCAATGTGTATATACTATGTATCCAACTGATTACCAATCAAATGCTATAAATAGTATAATAAAATGATTTTGTACAAATTATTAACACATATTGAACTGTTTAAACTTTAAAGTATAATACAGCATTTTCTTCTTTCTTTGAATAGGGAAGCATTGCTTCCCTTGCTTCCATGGACCGCACGCCACTGATATATATATATATATATATATATATATATATATATATATCGGAGTGCATAAAATGACATTTTCTATGAAGTTTATATAATATATGTAAAGAAATTTGGCATATTATATGCATTTTCAGTTTTAAGGCAGATATAAGTCAAGAGCTGCGTAATAAAGTCTTTATTATGATTTGAAGGCAAGACTTATTGCCAATAAACTTCATCTGACCACTCTTTGGGAGTAAACGCTTCGGAAAATGAAGATTTGGCGTGGCTTTGGGTGTGATTTATGCGTAGATTTTATTCAGCTATTTGCATTGCTATTAATTCAAAAGGGAATAGATATTTCTTCTGTTAATTTCCTTTTTGATTCACTGGATTTGGGATTCCCGATTTCGCGGTATTCCGCCCAGAATGTACACTGTTATTTCATCATTTTCCTGGGGCGAAAACGTGGCATAGTCTGCTTTATTACATCGTTATATATTTAATTTATAACCATGCCAATATTTGCATGTGCATGTACAATATATATATTAATATATATATATATATATATATATATATATATATATATATATATATACTGTATGTAGATGTAGAAACAACCGGCAGGAAAAGGCGAAACACCTATTCCGAGTACTTTGGAGTTATTTCAATTTTGCTTCAGAGGAACTCAGTTTCCCTGAAGAGGAGTTGAAATAAACTCCAAAGTACACGGAGCAGATGTTTCGCTTTTCCTGCGGTTATTTCAAAATAAAAACGTTCGCGCGTTTAATGTGAATAAGGGCCATGTGTGTGTGTGTATATATATATATATAGTGTGTGTGTGTGTGTGTGTGTGTATATATATATAGTGTGTGTGTGTGTGTGTGTGTATATATATACCTTAGTCCCTTGATTTGCTTCCACCCGAATTGTTCATTCTGACGAAAGTCAAGCTTGTCACTTCACTTAGACCAGTGGTTTCCATATTTTTGAGTCATTACCCCATTTTCACATGGATACCTTCATAATGACCCCCACCCTACCTGTACCGCACTTAAAACCAGTCCCAATGTTGCCATGTTGTTTATTTAATCTCTTTATGTACTTTAGAAGTACTTGCAGAGTACCAAATTATCCCACTGAAAAAGCCAAATTACCCCAATGGGTAATTTACCCATAGTTTGGGAAACGCTGACTTAGACCTACAGTTTAACGTGGAATCCGAACCACACCCTACCAGCAGCCCAGCGTCTTAACCACTAGGCTCCACAGGGTACCTATTTATCTACCAAACAATTTTGTTTTATTGTGTGGAAGGATGAACAGCTGGGTTTTGCTGCGCGCCGCCTGCCGTCACCGGATCTCAATCCCGGGCTGACGGATTCGTAGTCAGCGACGCTAACCACTACACCATTTTACATTCTTTACTTCATTCTATAAGCAAACCACAACGTTATTTTTCACTTTCGTAGGAGGAGGTTGTGGACATCAATCGACCAGGGAAGTACTCCAGGGGTGACGCCGAGAGGGGGCCCGGAAAGAGGGGGGATAAAATCTAAAAATATTAATAAAGCAATTGATTAAATAACAGAGAGGAAATATAATTAATGAACATACATTTTATAGGGATTATCATAGTCAAACTGAAACAGATAAAATATTATCTGCGGTCCACCAATGCCCAAGACCGACTGACAGATCTGGAAACCATTGTAATTGAAAGCCAGTTAGCCCGTACTTTAAATTTCATCAGACTCATTTACCACTTTGCTAGAGAGAAGGCAAAAAAGTACACTTCTAATTATGAAAATCTTGCAGCAAACAATTGTCTTGCCTGCATGGACTGGTACTGCATTTGTAAATTGTATGGTGATGGAATTAATATAATTTATTCAAAAAATAAAATGGTCATTTTCTTCCGAGTTGTTTATTCATAGTGTATGTTTTGAATAGTGATTTGGACATATAATCAATTTGCTTGTTATGTACACAAAAAACTCATAATAAAATACTGAGTAAACAGAGGGGCCCATATACCAATCCTTCCTGGGGGCTCGTGGCAGCTCTCGCCGGCCATGGGTAGGAGACAGGGAGTGCTGGAAGTTTCGTTTCTCCTGATCTTTTTCCGTGTCTCATCTACCCTGTGAGCAGTCTAGCATGCTTTCAAACACACACTTCTCCCTTTATTACTCACTACATATACATGCATTTTACACACTACAAAATCTTTTCAAAATTTAAAAAAAATGGCATCATAAGCATTAGAGACCTTGATTTCGGGTCTCTCTTTCGTATATACAGTAAGTGAGGGGAGGGGGGAGGGGAGCATTTTAGCAGGCGTTCGCCCTTGGCCTCACCTTCGTTCATAAAAAAATATTTCTTTTCTACGTCTTTCCCTTCCTCTACTTCTTTCTCGGTGTCTCTCTGAGTCTCTTTCCACATTTTTTCAATTTCCTCACATTTGTGTCACTGAAATCCCGATTGGCAGTCCTCCTTCCAAAATATATCTATTTGCCCCTTACTCGAACCGTTCCTCTTTAACTATTTAATGTAATTACCTCGGATCCTCCCTCAGCCGGTCTCAGGCACGGGAGCGTTTTTTAACCAATTTATTTTTCATATTAAGAACCAAATAAGAGCAGAGGAAACACGAACGTTATTCGAAGAACGGAACACGACGAAACACGCCCGTTATACTGCCGTTAATGTTCCGAGTCAATGTTAACAGCCTAAAAAAGTTCATGAAAAATTCATTGTGGCCTTAACCATATGGCGAGCATCTGTTTTCTTTATCCGAGGATCAGTCCAATGTTAGGCTCCGTAAAATTGGGAGGGGTGAGGTGATTTCCTTCTTTTTTTTTTTTAATATTAATTTAGGATATTTTTACTCTGTTTCATTATCTTATATTTGAAATATAAAATATAGGAGTGAATAACTCATTTTAACGACTAGTATACTATTATAGAATTTCTCATTACCTAATTCTTTCGGATCGATTACATTATTTAGAGGAGTTTACGTCTAAAATTAGTTTGTTTATATATATATTTTTTTTTAGAGAATATTCCACAACATATCATTAAACTACGAAGAACATTTTCCGCTTCGGAGCGGTTTAACTCCAAAATAAATCCAATTTGCAAAATTCTAAAGTGAATTTTTACACTCTCGGACTTCGAGTGAATATTTTGGCGAAATTTCTCTGTAAATCCAATACGGATCATTATTCCTAATAATGGTTGAAAATAAATTATTCTCGATGTGAAATTAATCTGGTAGAAATTATTACGACTCCATCCAGCTCTTATGCAAATGGTTGCAGCATTCATTTAGTAAATGATGTTAAAATGCTTCTTTTTTTTTATAATATATATATATATATATATATATATATATATATATTATATATAATCTTGGGGGTGTAGTGCTTAGTATAATATCGCTGACTACAAACCACCGGCCCGGATGGTAGACGGACGGCGGTCAGCTTACCAAGCTGTTCATCCTTCCATACAAAAAAAAATGGTCGGTAGATAAATGGGTACCCTGGGTAACCTAGTGGTTAAGACGCTGGGCTGCTGATCGATGGGTCGTGAGATCGAGTCTGAACAGAAACTTTGTAATTTATGAACCCCTGTGGTTGGTGGGGCGTGGTTCAAATTCCACGTTAAGCTGTAGGTCTAAAGTGGGGCAACAAGCTCGACCTTCGTCAGAATGAACACTTCGGCTGGAATCAAAACTAAGATTACATATATTATTTTACTTTAAATGCTTCATATTACAAAAGTGTCATATACGAATGCAATTAAATGTTTACATTTTCTGGATAAAGCATTAATTAATCTTTATTCCAGTGTCAGTAATATAATGCTTTTACCCACTTCAGATTATTATTACGTATATAATACCTTGTATAATAAACTAGAGATCATGTGTAATTTAACACGTTATTCAAAATGTGTCCGACCTCAGGCATTTTTAAAATGAAATTAAAACATGCATTTATGCGTGCATTTAATGTTGTATATATATATATATATATATATAGATCACATTTAAATTTAAATGAAATGAAAATATAAAACAGCGTTTCGTATATTTCGTTTTTATCTCCACAAGTTCTTTTTTGTTAAGTATTTTCACATCAGGAAATCGGTGATTTTAAGATGAAAACCGCGCAATGTCTTCTCATAAAAAAAAAAAAAAAATTATTCAACGGTTGAAGAGGAACAAAGAAATTCAACGTTATTTACATTTCTATCACTGTTACACAATAAAGTCATACAACGGCCACAGCAGCAGCGCGGAAATATCTTCTGAAATTGCATATCTCCTAATGCGCAGAGGAAGAAAATACAATTAAAGGCCTCGACAAACCATTCTATAATTCATCGCTAATCTTTTAAGCTTTTAAATCTCTCAAGATCCTCCTTCAAATACAGCGAACGACTTTCTTTATGGCTTCGTGTTGCTTTTCCGCTTCTCTCTCTCTCTCTCTCTCTCCCACACACACACACACACATACATACCTTCAAAAGGTGTGTACTCAGATGCGAATGTTTTATTTATACTTTTGCATACTTTATTTGTACTTTTGTATACTTCTTTGATACATGTTGATTGACCAATTTAGACACCTTGCGGTTGATGTGGAAAGGCCTGAGGTTAATGAGCGCTGTATGTAGAAAGTTACGAGTAAATGTTTGCGAACATACGGTTTTTGCACTCTAAATCGATAGTAATTCGTTCAATTATTAAGGATAAACTCAAAGAATGATGTGTCTCGTCGAATGATTTTAGGGTTGAAAATCTTGTAAATTTTAATATTATTTCATATCAAATAAATTTCCCAAATGTGGAAGCTCAATTCTACTTTCTGGATAATATTAAATTGCAAAAATTACACTCGACAACTACTTCAGTATATTAAAAATGAGATACGTACCATTACCGTGGGATCTACTTTTCGACAATCACCTTCCTCGTCGATTCGTGAAAAATTCAGTTTCGTAAGAGCAACAGCTCAGAAAGGAAGATAATTTCATGGATTATCTTCGAAAAAGGGAATATCAGTTTACGTAACAATTTACAGTTGTCATGTAAATTTCTATTCATTAATAAACTATATTAAAGTAAATCAACATTCTCACTTATTATTCTGTGATGCATAAATATATTTTTATAATGATGTTACAATTTGTCTTTATATGTACGGTATATCTATATCAGATATCTCTACTAGAAGCTATTTATGTCAGATATCTGTATCTATAATATAGGCATCTGTATAAGATATCTATACTAGAAGCTATTTATATAAGATATCTGTATCTATATTATAGGTATCTGTATCAGATAGCTATACTAGAAGCTATTTATATAAGATATCTGTATCTATATTATAGGCATCTGTATCAGACAGCTATACTAGAAGCTATTTATATAAGATACCTGTATCTATATTATAGGCATCTGTATCAGATAGCTACACTAGAAGCTATTTATATCAGATATCTATATCTATAATTAGGTATCTGTATCAGATATCTATATTAGAAGGCTATCAGGCAAATGTTTACTATTAATAGTAATAATAATACAAGAAATAAATTTTATATTTTGGCCCAGTCTAGTTCTGTATTTTTAAACGAAAAATAATTAAGTTTAGCTTTTTTAACCGGTTTTTAATAATTCGAAAAAAAAATTATAAAATTATAATTAAAAATTAGCCTCAGTAATTTATTTGGAAATTTATTAATGTTTTAGGGTAAATATTGTAATAAAACTTGGCATATTATGATAATGCAAATAATAAAATGTATTGAAGTATTATAAATTACGAGTATAGGCACAGTGTAGGTATACAGTGCATACAGTACACAGTGTTAGGCTTCGGGCACTTTCAGCCAGGCTTGGAAAAATTATATTTGCATTCATCTGAATGTAATTAATTACACATTTAGCTGTAATTGTAATTGTAATGACGATATTATATTTTACTATTATTGTAATTAATTGAAATAATCGAACTCATCTCAAATTAAATTTTACTTTCTTGACTAATTTGAAATTTTGTGTTTTTTAGCTATTTATTCAAATAAATTCAGTTAAATTAAAAAATTGGTTAGCAACACTAAAGCGTTCAAGCGACTCAGTCACTCAAGAGTTTCAGACCAATCGCTAGTCACCATTTGAAATTCAAGGCCGTGGACCCGTGGCAGTAAGAATCGGATACTCGTAATCAGGATGTAATCGAATATAATCACGAAGTGTTTGACAAAATTACTCCTATTGAAATATGCAACTGAAGAATATAAAGTTTTATGTAATACTGCATTCTGTAGGATTATAGCTTAAATCAAAGTTTCCACTTTGTAATTGAAACTGAAACAATTTGCCTGATATTAAAATATATGGATTCGTGGTCCATCGATACTCGTTTCTTCTTCTTCTTTTTTTGGAAATAATATACACTACACAAAAAAATAAATACACAATTACATCTATGGGAAAACCATGATGTTGATTTTTAATTGGCGAGTATGATCTTGCCTATTTAACTAGTTGGATAGATGATGTCATTGCAATTCTAATAGTAATTATAATTGTGGCTATCGGAACCGAAGTAATTGTAATTATAATTGTAATTCAATAGTTCTAAACAGTAAGTGTAACTGTAATTGTAATTGTCCCGAATAAAACGCAATTTTTCCAAGCCTGTTTTCAGCCCGCGCTGAAAATATGTAAATATATCTCTGAATCCCTAACTTATTTTACCTGATATTACTGAAAGCGCTTATGAATGGCTGGGTAAATACTTGCACATCAGTCAGTTTCCTTTATCATTAGAAAGTAAGCTAAATTTACTTCATTACTCCGTATGATATCAAAGAAATAACTACACCGTAATTTGGTGACAGATGAAATTGACACCCAGATATTAGGAGAGTTTCCTGTGCCTACAAAAAGATTATTTTCTAACTATACAAATATTTTAGTGGGATGAGATTGTCAGTGATATCTGGTCTATAGTCTTTTGCTTGGAATCTATCCTCTTAATACATACAGTATATCGGAACAATGTTTGTTCTTTTCACGATATCTAGTATTTCTCTTGCAGCTATTCCACCCATATAAAAAATTTAATAATTGTAGTATCTCATTTGTCCAGCCCTATGGTAAATGAAAATTTACTTGTCCATAGCGCGTGCTATACGTATATCGTCCATCTGTTATATTCTCCTTGTAATGCTTCTTCAATGAAAGAATTTCTGTCACATATTATTTTAATACTAAAAATTAACTCATAGTGAGCTCTTAATATTTTAAATATTTCTTTTAGCCTATTCGTTTTTGCAGTATTTTCTTTCCATAAAGGTCCGAAATTTCAGACATTTTGGATTTTCCCTAGTCACTTATACAGCTTCTCTCTCTCTCTCTCTCTCTCTCTCTCTCTCTCTCTCTCTCTCTCTCTCTCTCTCTCTCTCGCTCTGTACGTTTTCCAATTTGCTTTTTTATGTGGAAGTCTCAGTTTTCAGTACAAAACTTTATTTTTGAGTAGTTTGGCTTTGAACCTTGTTGTATACATTTGTTAGGACCATCTTCATTTTTTCTTTAGCAGTTTAGAATTTTACTTTTATTGAATTTCAGGTTCATTATACCACAGTATCGCATGGTTCATTGCTCATGTGATCATTTGAGAATTTTTTTTGTTTTACTTGTTTCAGTTTGATTGTTTATGTAATTTCGTCTTGTTTAACAAGTTCGGCTCGGAGATCCCATCTGTGATGTCTCTTGTTAGTAATGTTGGATAATTTTTTAAGCCTCTTATGGTATCGGAGATATCGAAAATATTATTATCGTGATTTGTATATCTTTTCATAAACCCAATGAGCATTTCTCAACAGGAATGTTCATTGATGGGTAATGGTAGAAGCACATTTTGATATATTTGAAGCTTCCACATCTTGCGTAAATTTTGCAGAGTGAAATAATGGAATTTGAAGGTTGCTCCAAATTTACAATGGCCATATTTATAATAGAAACTGATAGTAATTGAATGTGCATAGATAGATTGTCCATTCATTTTGTGAAGTGTCTCTATACGGTTTCACCTGTATAACTTCGTCAAGATTTGCTTTACTATCATTACTTTGGCCTCGCTAGTATTAAATTTCCTATCCGTATTCGCGTTTCTGTTGAATTTCCTTTTACCGTCATGTTCGTTTTTCGTTATGCGTCATTTTCATTTGTTCCTCCGTCGTGTCTTTCTCAGTAACTCTACTGTTTATTTTATTTTTCTTTATTGTCCGTACAAACAATCACAGAAGAATTTTATTCATTCTCTTTGTTCCAAACTTGAGATAAGAAATATTTGTATCATCCCATTTCATGCACTTAAAATCTACGAGAGAGATATAGACAGAAATCGGGTCTTACGGTCTTAGTTTTGTTCGAGGAAGAATTGCAGTTTTTTGCAGAGTTGTTGAAAGTAATTTGTCTTTTGCAATGTTATTTAATACAGAATATTTAATACAGAATAATACAGAATATTTGATGCAGAATAATAGAGAATATTTAACACAGAATAGAGAAAGCAATTCCCTCGTCCACGAAATCCTGGAAATGAGGCGGGATGCTGCAGAGAGGTAGACCGCAGGTCGATCCTGAACCATCATTCAAAACCCTCATAAAGCTAAACCATAAAGCATAACGTTATAGTTAAGAATATTTTTATATTTCTCAGTGGATATGTGAAAGCGGGTATCGGGAACAGGGAAACGAACGAAAAAGTTCTCAATAACGATATGAAGAACGAGAAAGTATAACAAAGGACAAAGCATCACACAAGCGTTTTCTGATTGGTTAGAGGAAGTAATGCCAGGTGCGATAGCTATGCAAGGTTAAAGTAAAACTCTCGTTAGTACAAGACCAAGTATAGAGAACCAGGGAAATTATGCTGAAATTAAACTATATCAAATCTATAACATGTTCAATAGTGACAAAAGATTTTATATATATATATATTTATATATATAACAAATGTTGTAATTTCAGAAGTTTATTTATATCAATTCGCGATCACCAAACATTCAGTAAAACATGGCTTCTTTTATACTTTTTAATAATCGACATTTTACTTTATTTTATTGGGTCTTCGAGCAAGACACGTACGTGTTACCGCTTCACTTAAACTCAGTCTTAAAGCGAAGATGAAATAGGAAAAAATAGTTAATTAATATCTGATAGCTTTTCAGCTGCATATCACTAATTAGCTTACGTACGTAAAGAAATTTCTCCCAATTTTACTCGAGTTAATTCAATTTACGAATTGTTATAATTCAATTTACGAGTTGAATTATTTATTTTTTTATTTTCGGTTTCGGATATTCATTGACTGAATGGTGAAAATGCTCGACCCGCAACTCACTAATCGCTAATTCGATATCACTGACCTACTTTCGTAGCCATATCATGGCTTCATCTCTTCATCTCTTCATCTCTTCTTTCAACATTCAGAAGGTCGGGAAATGAGTGAAATTGAATGACAAAACGTGAAAATTTTAACTCTTTTTAACTACTTCGGAGCAGGGATGCCACTTAGACATTTAAAAAAAACCAAGATCCACTCGTAAAAAATCCCAAGAAATCCCAAGATTAAAATCCCAAGATTTGCTATATTTGTTCAAAGAAATCCCAATATCCCAAGATATCGCTGAAAATGCCAAGATCTTGGGACAAATCCCAAGGAGTGGAATCCCTGCTTGGGATGTCTTTATATCATTAAACTATTAAAAAAAAAACTGTATGACGACTTTAGATCTATTTAGTTACATTCAACATAGAATTTTACGCAAAACAATTACACAAATTTCAACTATTTACCCATTAACCCATGAAGGGTGTATGGGTTAAGCGACGTGTGATTCGATTATACAGACGTCTATCTCTGCTACGACGGATTTACAGCTGGTACAAACTTGAAATTCCATCTTGAACATCTCTCCAGAAACAATTCAATTATCAATGTACAAAACTCTCTCTCTCATCCCGCCTCCTCTACTTCCTTCCTCGTTTCTTCAATTTCTTCTTAATCTTTTTCACATCTCCTATATACTTTTTCATCTTTTTTTTTTTCATTCCGTCTTTTCGGTCTTCTTTTTCCTCCATCTCGTTTCCTTTTTTTGCTTTTCCTCTTTTTTACTTTCCTTTTAACTTTTCCCCCTTTTTACGTTCCTTTTTACTGTTCCCCTTTTTTACTTTCCTTTTTACTTTTCCCCTTTTTTACTTTCCTTTTTACTTTTCCCCTTTTTTTACTTTCCTTTTTTACTTTTTCCCTTTTTTTACTTTTCTTTTACTTTTCCCCTTCTTTACTTTCCTTTTTACTTTTCCCCTTTTTTACTTTCCTTTATACTTTTCCCCTTTTTTACTTTCCTTTTTACTTTCCCCCGTTTTTTACTTTCCTTTTTTTTACTTTTCCCCTCTTTTTTCCTTTTTACTTTTCCCCTTTTTTACTTTCCTTTTTACTTTCCCCCGTTTTTTACTTTCCTTTTTTTTACTTTTCCCCTCTTTTTTCCTTTTTACTTTTCCCCTTTTTTACTTTCCTTTTTACTTTTCCCCTTTTTTACTTTCCTTTTTACTTTTCCCCTTTTTTTACTTTCCTTTTTTACTTTTTCCCTTTTTTTACTTTTCTTTTTACTTTTCCCCTTTTTTACTTTCCTTTTTACTTTTCCCCTTTTTTACTTTCCTTTTTACTTTTCCCCTTTTTTACTTTCCTTTTTACTTTTCCCCGTTTTTTACTTTCCTTTTTTTACTTTTCCCCTCTTTTTCCTTTTTACTTTTCCCCTTTTTTACTTTCCTTTTTACTTTTCCCCTTTTTTTACTTTCCTTTTTTACTTTTTCCCTTTTTTTACTTTCCTTTTTACTTTTCCCCTTTTTTACTTTCCTTTTTACTTTCCCCTTTTTTTACTTTCCTTTTTTACTTTTTCCCTTTTTTTACTTTTCTTTTACTTTTCCCCTTCTTTACTTTCCTTTTTACTTTTCCCCTTTTTTACTCTCCTTTTTACTTTCCCCTTTTTTACTTTCCTTTTTACTTTCCCCCGTTTTTACTTTCCTTTTTTTTTACTTTTCCCCTCTTTTTTCCTTTTTAATTTTCCCCTTTTTTACTTTCCTTTTTACTTTTCCCCTTTTTTACTTTCCTTTTTACTTTTCCCCTTTTTTTACTTTCCTTTTTTACTTTTTCCCTTTTTTTTACTTTTCTTTTTACTTTTCCCCTTCTTTACTTTCCTTTTTACTTTTCCCCTTTTTTACTTTCCTTTTTACTTTTCCCCTTTTTTACTTTCCTTTTTACTTTTCCCCGTTTTTTACTTTCCTTTTTTTACTTTTCCCCTCTTTTTCCTTTTTACTTTTCCCCTTTTTTACTTTTCCCCTTTTTTACTTTCCTTTTTACTTTTCCCCTTTTTTACTTTCCTTTTTACTTTTCCTCTTTTTTTACTTTCCTTTTTTACTTTTCCCCTTTTTTTACTTTCCTTCCGCACATTTGATTTCCTCCTTCACTTCTCCTCTTCGTCCTTTTTTATTTCACTTTATTCCTAAACATTCACAACTATAAATTCTCCGCCGAACTTTACTTAATTTTTCCTATTTTAGATTCTACCTGAATTTCGGAGATACTAAAGAGGTTTTTTTTATAACATACAAATTGGAAATTTCATTTAAATATTTTCTTACTTTGATACTTTCAAAATAATGAAAGAATAACTTTCATATTTTAGCTGAGAAAGGAATAAATAGTGAGAAAGTATAAAATAAAGTCTTTCCGATTTAAATAATGATCACAGTTTAAGCGCATTTCAGATTTACTTTATAGCCGATATAAAATAAGGAAAGATAACCTGCGCAAATACTGGTGTGTGCGTGCAGAAAAGTATATATATATATATATATATATATGTTTAAGCGTATATGTGCGTGTATGGGCATTTATCGGAAACTTAATGGCAATGAGGTGTTTCTGTATCTAATGCCATTATGGATATTTCCAATGCAGGCACACACACACACACACACACACACACACGTGTGTGTGTGTGTATATATATATATATATAATATATATATACGCCTCGGTGGTGGTAGTGGTTAGCGTTGCTGACTACGAATTCATCGTCCCCGGGATCGAAACCTGGTGACGGCAGCCGGCGCGCAGCAAAACCCAGCTGTTCATCCTTCCACACAAAAAGAAAGTGGTTCGTAGATAAATGGGTACCCTGGGTGGTCAAGTGGTTAAGACGCTCGGCTGCTGGTGGGGCGTGGTTCGGATTACATGTTAAACTGTAGGTCTAAGGTGGAGTGAAAAGCTTGACCTTCGTCAGAATGAACAATTCGGGCGGAAGCTAACCAAATGTTACCAAAGGTGTATATATATCCGCATAAGCGAGTTAGACTTTTTTAAATCTATATAACTAAAACGTTAATTAGCCAAACCTAATTTAACCTAACCTAACCTAACCTTAGTGCGTTCGAACCGAGAAAGGCGTCGTGATAAGTGTTTTGGACGCAATTTAGAGCTCGAAGGGTGGTTTCTATTAAGTCATTAACGAGTGAAGTACTAGCTAATTTAACCTAACCTAACCCAACCAAACCTTACCTAACCTAACCTAGCGTAACCTAACCTAACCAGGACCAACATATCTTTGTTTGCCTCACTAAAATGTCTCTAAGATTTTTCTTATATAAATGTTACCTTACCAAAAAAATTACCACACTCCATCTGTGAATTATCACACACTCGACCTCACTTCTGCGCAGTTGTCTACGCACGCGCGTGCACACACACACACACACACCTGTTTTTAATACGGTAATGCTAATTGTTCTGTTCCCTAAAAGAAATTAATAAAAAAAATTAATAATTACTTATAAAAATGGTGATAAAGAGAGAAACATTTAAATCTGCAAAAGCTAAACGCCTTTTCTTTACTGAAAAAAACAGTCTCGAAAATTTTTTCAAAACCTTGCAATGAATTAGTACAACTTTCCTTTTTAATATATTTTATGCTTTTATGTTTTATAATCTTACAACATTTATATCTTTTAACTTAAGAAGAATATATATATATATATATATATATATATATATATATATATATATATATATGTGTGTGTGTGTGTGTGTGTGTGTGTGTGTGTTATGAACGTTTTTTCGTGTATTAATTTACGTAAGACCTAATAATACCAGAGCTTTATAGGAAGCGTTTTTTGTGAACGTGCTTTATATCTCTACATTCGTTGCTTTAACTTCTTAACTTAAAGAACTTGCCTTGTTTATGCTCTTTCTAAGTTTAAAATTAAACACATTCTCCTCCAACGATAATCTCTTTATGCGCCAACCTCATTTCCATAATTAAATTAAAACGGCTTCATTTCTTTAAAAGCAACTAAATACATATATATATATATAATATATATTATATATGTGTGTGTGTGTGTGTGTGTGTGTGTATAAGTGGTGGACCGGATATCCGCATCTGCATCTGCGGATATCCGCGTCATTTTTAACATCCGCATCCGCACTTCTGACTGCGGATGTTATGCGGATATTACCTCTAATAAATTATGCAATTTACAATTAAATTAGCTTATAAGTAGCTTATAAGGCCCAGTCATGCACATTTCATGTAAAGTATTAATTATTATGAACAAACAAATATATAAACCTCAAAATATAAATAGCTGGTAACAGAAAATTGAATGAAACTTGTTTCATTGAATTTTCTGACGCTGAAACTCTTGAGAAAGTTATTATTTTTATCATAATGAAAACATTAATATTAATTTTAATTCTTATGCATTGCCTGCCGTAATAGTAATATCACGAAATTTGAAAAATTATGTCATATATTCATAATTCTATATTATATGATAGATTAACTAAATATCCGCATCCGCATCCGCGGATATTGAAATTAAGATCCGCATCCGCAGATGTTGAAAAACTGACATCCGGTCCACCACTAATATAATATATATATATATATATGTGTGTGTGTGTGTGTGTGTGTGTGTGCCTAATAGTTGTATTTAAGTGTAATTATTGCACCTTTTGCAACCTTCACATCCACCGTCTATCGACCTCATCTCTATACAGTGTCCTTTCTCTCCGGCTGTAAAGTTGGCCAAAATGAGTTCCCTTCACCCCTGGTCTGTTATAAAAGCGCCCATGAACTTTGTATTGGGTAATGTATCAATCTTTGGGGTACATCAGACCCCAACGGTGTTTATTTTGGGGTCTGTCCAACGCATGCCTGACTCGAAAGTTCACTATATATAAATTTAGGTTGGTTGGTTGAAAAAGATTTTCTTTGGTTATTATTATATTATGATGATGATAATGATAATGATAAGCTTTATAATGTTCCATATTATGATATTAAACGGATACTCAATTCAATGCAATTTAAAAACTGAAAGATAAAAATTTACAGTAACCAAGCGCTTTTGTGTTTAATTTTGAACATATTAACATGCTTTTTTTTTAATATAGCAATTTTTGGAATTATTATTATTATTATTATTATTATTATTATTATTATTATTTAACAAAGTTAAAAATGTTACTCGGTTATTTCACTCAAATTAACGTTTCATGAATATTAGAAAAGTCTGAAATTTAAGAGTTACCTTTAATAGTGACGTTTCTTCCTATAGTGATTTCCTCTTTGGTAATTCCAATATTTAATCTTAGTCAGATTTCAAAAGACTTTATTTTTATTTTCATTATTTTAATATTAAAATTTGGTTTTCTTTTTTATTTAAAAATAAAATAAATACACTTTTTTTTTACTTCTTCCATTTTATCTTTCTACACACACACACACACACACACACACACACACACATATTTATATATACAGGTTGTCCATAAAGTCACGTATCATAGGAAAATAAGCAATGTCTATTTATTTCAAGATGAAGTCGGCTCCATTAGGCCAAATACGTTGAGGAACATTTAAAGAAACTTGCTTTTTCGTTTAAAAACATGTTTTGAGATTGGTGGGAATCATTTCGAACAAATACTGTAACTACCTTTATAAATAATTGTATTTTCCTATGATGCGTGACTTTATGGACACTGTATATTTCGTTTCCACACATCCATTACCTGAAATATGACCTTTGACGGGTTATACTTTTAAGAGTTACAACGTTTTGATCAATAAATCAATCCATTTTCCAGTTATTCGTCGTAATTATGCCAAATGTAACACGTAAAGAAATTGTTAAAAGGAAAAAAAATGGCGATTTTCTGGCTTATCGCAATTTTTTTTATTATTATAACACGATATTTGTACGAATCATCGGAGACCGTGACGTGGTTCAGGATGCAAATGAAATCTGAAATAGATGTTGGCTTAAAAATTAAATTCCTATGGAGAACTTTTATGTTTTTATTACGTATTTATTTAGAGAGAATGATTTAGTCTAACGTTCCTCAGTAAGATTGAATAAAGTATAAACTGTAAGAAATATACGACTAGATAAGTGTTTGTTCGGTTTATTTAACCTCCTTCGCAAAATCTAAGGTTATATGACGGAGGAGACCTATATAGTTTTAAGTGGGATCCGAACCACGAGTTGTTACACAATCTAGATGCGGAGGACGGTCTTCCATCCAACTATTACCCATATACAACGTCGCTTAACTTCGCTGATCGATGGAAAACGGTGTTACAATATTGTTCACGAAAGAGAATTAGATAGAAAACCACTCTTGAACTATCTGTTAAACGTACAAAAAATACACTAAATATTATTGATAGAGTATTGCGTATTCTTTCATACAATATAGTATAAACACGGATCTATTTTCCTTCAAATACACTGTGTTTTCAAGTCGGTATTTTCGTTCTTTCTCTAAAAATGTGGAAAAAATCTTCTCCTGCCTCGTTGAACACATCAAAATTTAAATACCTCAATTAATTTCCCCTGCGCCCTTTTCTAGGAGTGAATAAGCCTACTTCCTTTTTCAGTATTTTCATTACCCTTATTCCGAGTTCCGGTTCATTTTAGTCACCCTCATATAATTAACTGAAGAATATATTTCCATTTAAGTTCAAAAGAGAATCAAAGACGGACACCAAACTGGAGATGGTCCTGCAAATGATGCGTTTTATTCATTTCTTTAAAATTAGTGGCGACGCGTAGCAAAACCCTTCCTTTGTGGTATTATTATATACGTCTCTTCCTTTCCCTTCCATTGTTTTGAATTCAAAAATAGTTCTACATCGTCTAAATGATATTAAATGCGAAGCGCCAAACGTCACACTCATTAACACTAGATTTCATCAGTACAGTAAGGAGCAATATTATAATTCCATATCTATTTGGTTGCTGTACAATATACCATCGATTTCCTCTGTGCTAAGTCAAATTCAAAGAATTTTATATACAGTTTATATACCGTTTAAGGTGATAATGATTAATTTAATGCTAGTGATTAATTGATGCAATGATTGAATATTAATGATAGGCTGGGTTAACAATTTATGATGTCATACAGTATCACCGGTTGAAAGTGGCTAATGGAGTAGGCCTACTATAATATTTCTGAGTGATACGAATTGCTTCGAGGTCACCAGCTTGGATTACACCCAAGCAAATATTGTTAAGGTTATAAAAAGCACCTTATTGTTTTGTATTTAATTAAGAAAATAAATCAGTTATTTGTTCACAGTGAATAACAAATGATTGACAATGATTAGAGTGCTTAACAATTCTATAACGGCATATTTTGTATTAAGGAAAAGTCTGACTGAGGATTAGTAAATAAAAGGAATTATACAGATCAATTGTTAAGAAATACGCTCGTTTATGAGGGGCTAATGGCATGCAAAATGGAACACAACATGAAATATGAAACCTAGTGATAAATGAAATTATCCACGTACGTTTTGGTACACTGAATAGAATACGTAACGCTGATTATGTAGGCTAAAGGTTAGGCATGAATGAACATGGAATAAATGATGTAGCCAAATGATAATGGAAATTATGCACGTTGAATTGGTACACTGTAAATGAATTAGGTAGGCTAGAATTACACATAAGTGGACTGTTAAACAAGAGTCTGGAGCCTAATGATAATTAGGAGAAATGCTATAACAATGATTACACGAATATCATTTATACAAAGGCTTACACGAATATCATTTATATAAAGACAATTAGGATGCTAAGTGATTACGCCTAAATGGGACATAGAAACAAGAGGCTGTGACCTAATGATAATTGGAAAGGAAGTACTAAGTTGGTACACCGTAAATGAATTAGGCCTTCAGTAAGAGAATACTCAAATCTATCACATAAAATAACGGATGTAAAGTATTATATGACTGAAACCCAATAGCAGATACTACACGATTGCGGTTTTAGTATGACACTTGAATTGGGAAATAGGCCTACTGCGTTCTTTAACGAGAGTCAGTTGGAACGCTTAATTACACACTTTGGGAGTATAGCCTACCGTTCGGCGGTAGGCTGGTGTAGTTTCACGAGAGTTACTTAGAAAAGATGCACTAGCTTACCGGGACGATGAAAACCTCTGTAGAATATGTGTTGAGGGTGAACCTATTACCGTAGGGCCGGGTGTTGTTGTCTCTTGGAAGTTTGTTCCGTAAGTCAAGGTCTGATAGGTCTAATGGATTCTCGTTGACGGCCGTTTTTCGTAAAGCGGTGAAAACTGACCAGATGTGGAGTGACTTGGGTTTGTAGCTTCGCCGTCGAGTCACGTAATGTGTCCACCTTGAGGATGACTTCTCATAGCGTTGAGCTTTGCCGGTGCTCCCGAGGATGATTGTAAACCAGTTGAGGTGTGGTGAAAGAGGCCAATGAAAACGCCTCCAGCGGGAAAGACTCCGCCTAATTCGAGTGATGATGCGTTCTTGGGTGAAGAATGTGTTGAAGTGGGCCCTGAAGGGAGCCGACTAAAGCTGACGCTGTAACGACGTGAAGGATGAACTTACGAGATGAAAGCACGAACGGAGTGGGGTTTGGTAGAGAGCCTTACTTGATGATAGACTTCGTGTAGGCTCGACCGGAGCCTTGAAGGAACAGCGGGCCGCTCCTCCGGCGGGAAGCTGGAGGGCGGTTGACGTGACGGATTCGACCAGTGAACAAACGAGTGAGGATGAATATCAGTGGAATCTCGCTTATATAGTCTCTGTGACGTGGACTTTCGCGCCATATCTTGACACGCCTTCCACGCGTCCTTTAGTTGATAAGGGCTTGCTTTCGCGGGCCTTGGGAAGAAACAGACGTTTTCATTGTTTCGGATCCTTGACCACGTGTCTCTTCCAAAATGTTTGATGATGGCGTGGAAGGAAGAATTTGTTTGTCTACTTGTTAGTCTATTTCTTGTCGGCCCGCTATATATATATATATGATACACACAGACCGTGCATGGAACAAGGAACTCTTCTAGGAAAATTAAATCCACTATAGTCCGAACAAGTAATGGTAAATGACAAATACTATAGTTTTTTCTTTTCATGATGCTAGCCCGACGTGGGCAACGGGTCACTCGCAAAGCTGGATCCTATCTGCTTTGCATTATAGCTGGTGAGGGAAGCTATATTTTGGGACCTCTTTGCGAGTGACCCGTTGCCCACGTCGGGCTAGCATCATGAAAAAGAAAAAACTATAGTATTGTCATTTACCATTACTTGTTCGGAATATAGTGGATTTAATTTTCCTAGAAGAATTCCTTGTTCTATGCATGGTCTGTGTGTATCATAAAAAACCTCAGGGAACCAGTCTGAGTTCATTCCCATATATATATATATATAGATATATATATATATATATATATTATATATATATTAGTGATGTAGGTCACATCCGCATCCGCATCCGCGGAACATCCGCACATTTTCTCGCATCCGCATCCGCGTCCGCATCCGCAATTGGACTGCGGATGTCGTGCGGATGTGGACGTTGAGATAAAACGTCATTAATAAGCGGAAATTATCAAATTCTACTATATTAATAGAACTAGTTCATTGTGCGCAAAAGTGATGCAAGCGACAAGACGAGAGGCTGTTCTTGTATGAAGTTACTCTCTTGCAACCTACTTAGATCCACGTTACAAAGCTAAGTTATTTTCACCTAATACATTAGAACGAGTTAAATCATCACTTGGCAAAGCAGTTGAAGAGCTTCAATCTCTTGAATCTGTCGCTTCGCCCCCACCAAAAGAATAAAAGTTTCAGTGACAGAACCAACACCTTCAACAAGCAAATCTATCACAGAATCTGTCTCTCAGTTTCTTGAGTCAAGCAGCAATGACGAGACCTACGCGATGTCAAAAGATGTAGTAAAAATGATCGAGAGCTATCACCAAGAAAAACGCCTGGCTGCATGTGACAATCCTATTAGTTGGTGGAAAATACGCAGAATATCTATCCATACTTGAGTAAACTTGCGAGGAAAACATTTAGCCTGTCCTCCAACAAACGTACCAAGCGAGAGATTATTTAGCAGTGCTGGATTAATATATGATGAAAAGAGAAACAGACTGGCAGCAGAAAAGGCAGAAAAGTTAATGTTCCTTAAGCATAACCTTCCTATAATTAAGTTTGAACATTAAACGATGAACATCTTAGTTTACTTTATTTTAATTACTCATTTATAAATATGCCAAATAAAACTTTAAACTTAATATAAATAGTTATCAAGCTAATTAAAGATCTCTTTCTATAAGGGTGGAGGTTGGGGAAAGAGGTCGGTGGGGTGCATTTGAGTTGGGTTCACGTCCCGCATCCTGGTAACACAATTATGGTTTCTAATTGTGGCTGAAACTCAACAAAATATAACGAATTTATTTGCAGACGAATTCACTAATTGATTTCATATTAGTTAGATGCTTGATATTATTTTATATGTTCAGAGAAAAGTACAGCAATTATTGTACAATTAATCTATACTACATTATAGCTACAGCTCTCTCTATATAATAACTTATTATATACGTTAAACACAACAAATCTCGAATATATCCTAAAAAATAACGAAAATGTAGACATCCGCATCCGCATCCGCGGATGTTGAAATCAAACATCCTCATCCGCATCCGCATCCGCGGATGTGAAAAAAATGACATCCGCTACATCACTAATATATATATATAATATATATATATTATATAGAGAGAGAGAGAGAGAGAGAGAGAGAGAGAGAGAGAGAGAGAGATAAACTTTAATTACTTAAAAAAAAATTGCTTCTAAGAGCAGAATTAACACTGGATTGTGGTTTTGCTTTATGAACTATCTATTTCAATCTAACAAAAATCTGAACCAAGTTTATTAGCATAAAGGTACTATTAATGAGGTTAATATTGTAATACAAAGCCATTTCGGAGTCCATTAATGCCGTTTATTTCCTCCCTTTTACCAGTTTCTAATTAATTTTGGCAATTGTAATACAACCTAGATTTATTACAGAAAAAAGCTCGCTCAGCGCTCTGTGCACCAAAGGGAGAAAGGGGCTTCTCCGGGCTTTGGCATCGGTCGAGTAAACACAATCTGTTTATTGCGTTTTCAGGTGGATTTTAGCTGTGAGAACAAATGTACCTTTTTATTTTATTCAATATATTTAATTTTTTAAGGGAAAGTCTCTCTCTCTCTCTCTCTCTCTCTCTCTCTCTCTCTCTCTCTCTCTCTCTCTCTCAATATTTGTAGTGGCGCTCATAAATATTCGTACAGAGAAATATTTCAGTTACATTCGTCCTTACCTTTTCTACCATCCATAGGATAGTTATGAAAAGTTTACCTTTCGTTTGGAAAAATATAAGATAAAAAAAATTAGTTCAACTCCAACATTAATTGTAAAATATCAAAGAATTTGAGGAAAATAAAAAAAGAATTAAAATGCAAAAGTTTTCGTAAGTTTATTTATAAAGTAATTTAATACTTTGTGTGTCCACCTTAGGCTCGAAGAATTTTTATTAGTAACAGTTGGTTGTTTATTGATTAGAGAGTGTTGGCAATTCCGAATCCTAGAATGTTCGCTTTGAACTGCCATGGAAGACGGATGACTGTACGAGCCATCAGTAAGCAATGGGTCGTCGTGGTAAAGAGCTGTCTCCAGATCTTAAAAGATATATGGAGTTGTCTAGTCTGTGTTATATGTCCGTAAGTTGGGGTGATGTCCACATCGGAATCGTGCCAAGTTAACATCGATCTTAAGCAGTCTTAATGTTTGGGAAATATCACCCGCAGGCCCTCGTGGATTCGCAGCAGCCATTCTTTCAATCCGTCTAGCTGTACGTTCTGAAACCTTGGAAGGTCGTCCACACTTTGGTAGAGTTTTGATTGTCCCAAAGCATTTCCATTTCTTTATAACTGTAACAACCATCGTAAATGGAATTCGAAGTTTTTCTCCTACCTTCCTATAACACTTTCCAGTCTCGTGTGCAGCAATAATTATTGCTGCACACGAGACTGGAAAGTGTTATAGGAAGGTAGGAGAAAAACTTCGAATTCCATTTACGATGGTTGTTACAGTTATAAAGAAATGGAAATGCTTTGGGACAATCAAAACTCTACCAAAGTGTGGACGACCTTCCAAGGTTTCAGAACGTACAGCTAGACGGATTGAAAGAATGGCTGCTGCGAATCCACCAGTGCCTGCGGGTGATATTTCCCAAACATTAAGACTGCTTAAGATCGATGTCCACCCCTCTCTTGTACGTCGTACATTGAGAAAGAATAGTCCGCATGGAAGAGTTGCACGAAGAAAATCTCTGCTACGAAAATCGCACAAAGAAGCTCATTTAAAGTACTTCAAGGATCATGAAAATGATGCATTTGCATTCTAGAAGAAAATTCTATGGACGGACGAGAGCAAAATTGAATTAATCGGGAACAACGTTTGACGAAAATCAAATACTACATTCGAGGAAAAAAACGCTCTTTCCTATGGTTAAACATGGTTGTTGTTGTTGTTGGTTAGCCGATCAGCCCACCCTGATCGAGCAAGCCTGCGGCACGCAGGTAACCGATCGCCCTCTCCGGAGTGGACCAGAAGTTCAGCGCACTGGTGCCCGGACAGTTCGCTACTGGACATTTCGCTACCGGACATTTCGCTACCGGACATTTCGCTACTGGACGTTTCGCTACTAGGACATTTCGTTACCGGATATTTCGCTACCATATATAAATTTACCAGTAAGTAAAATTAAAAAGGTAATAAAATTTATCAAAAAATTACGAGAATTATTAAATGAATACAAGGATTATTAAATGATTACATGAATTACATAAATTATTACGCATGATTACATGAATTATTAAAAGAATTTTATTTTTTAAAAAGAATGAAAGAATGCATAAAACATTTGATACAATAAAATATCTAAAAATATTTAAGATTATGCGCAATAGCGCGAAGGAATTCCAGTTTATTTCCAGAATCGTATCTTCTCAGTAAATTATGGATCCTCTGCTCACAGTCCCTATACTTTTTCTTCTTCTGAGCTGCGTTTAGGTTAGGTTAGGTTAGGTTAGGTTAGGTAACGTTACAGTATAAACAATTAAAAGAAACAAGAGATTCTAAAATTCTAAAAATTCTAAGAGAAGTGTCATCAGATGATGAGGCTAAAATTTTAAAATGTTTATCCAAAAGGGCAAGATTGCAGGACTGGGCATGTTCTCTTATAGGAGAAAATTCTTTAACGACAGCGAAGTTAGATGCCGGTAGCGAAATGTCCTGTAGCGAAATGTCCTAGTAGCGAAACGTCCAGTAGCGAAATGTCCGGTAGCGAAATGTCCGGTAGCGAATTGTCCAGTAGCGAACGGTCCTAGCACCCAGCTCACTAGTGATGTTGTGTTCTCTGGTGTGGCAGAGCGGACAGTGTGTCATAATGTGTCAATTGTTTGTGTGTGTCCTGGCACGGGTGGCAGGTGTCGTCTGTGGAGTTGTCTAGTCTGTGTTTATATGTCCGTAAGTTGGGGTGATGTCCCACAATCGGAATCGTGCCAAGTTACTCGATCCGATCTGCTCAGGCTGGTCTCTGACCTGTTAATGGATGGCGGCTTCGCACCTAGGACGCATTCGGACCGAGTTCGTGTCAGTGCTTTTGGGTTAGGTGTGTGTGTGTGTGTGTGTTTTCTGTACTGTGTGATATCTGTAGGGCGTGGTATGGAATGGAGATTTGGTTATAATGTCTCTCTGGTGTTCCTTAATGGTGTGAGGTGTTGGTGCATGATTGTACATGTAGTGGCAAGGGTGTTGTGGGTTAGTTGTCGCTGCTACCATGAATTGTGTTCCCTCATATCTAAATGTTCCCTAATTTTCAGTATTTTTTGTCTGTGTGCAGGTGTTCTATTGGTGTTGTTGAGTAAATCCTGTAATGATACGAAGTGTGTTGTTTTGTATTGTCTGGTAAGGTGTTTATATGTGTGTTTGAGATAATTGGTGCCCAGCATGGGCTAGCATAGTCCATAACTGAGCGAATATATTGTTTGTATATGAGTGATGTTGTTTCCTGCCGGTGTCCAAAGTTGTGCTGTTAGTACCCTAAGCGTGTTAAGTCTTGCGTACATTTGTTTTTAATGTCCTGAATGTGGTTTCAAAAAGATAATGATGTGTTGTATGTGACCCCAAGTATTTTGGTCCTGTGGAGTGTGTGGAATGTGTTGTTGTTTAGTGTAAGCTGTAGAGTTATCTGGTGTTCTTTGTGTTTGCTTGTTAGCAAGGTGATGGTTGATTTTGTGGGCGCTACTTTGAGTCTATTGTGTGTGAGCCAATCTTGTATACTGTTTAAGTGTTTATATACGTTTGTAGGTTATTTGTAGCGGTGTCGATATTGTTGTGGGTGGATGTTAGAGTGATGTCATCTGCATATGATGATAAGGTAAGCTTGTTATCTATGGGTGTTGGAATGTCATGCATGTATAAGTTGAAACAGTGTTGGCGAGAGAACAGAGCCTTGAGGGACCCCGTTCGGAAAAAAGCTGTTTTTGGATGACTTGCCATTAAATGTGACATGTGATTATCTTCCTGAAGGATAGTTGCTCAGCCACCTTATGGTGTTTTGTGCATGTTTGTGTTGAGTATTTTGTTTATGAGAAGGAAGTGTGGGATAGCATCAAATGCTTTACTAATGTCTATTGTTGTTAATAGTGTACGTTGAGCTGGTCGTCTGGAGTTGATGCCATCCATGATGTGTTGCGTGAGGTGAGGTTAGTGAGTAATGTCGTGGTTGAGTGGTGAGGTCTGAATCCATGTTGAGTAGGCGATAGTGGTAACTGTGGTATGTGTGGGTTGGTGATTTATAAGATTAGTCTTTCTGTTACTTTGGAAGGTGTGCAACTGTGCATAGTAAAGTAATGGGTCTATAGGAAGCTGGTTCTGTTGGATTTTTGTTTGGTTTGAGTAGTGTAATAATTTTACCTTGTTTCCATTGTCAGGAATAATACAGTGTTGGTATGAATATGTGCTGATGTTTGTTAGAGCTAGTATTCCCTGTGGGCCCAATGTGTTTAAGATGTATGTTAGATATGTTGTCTGTCCAGTAGCCTTCGAATTCTTAATGTTTTTGATGATCTTGGGTCTGGTCTGTATTGAAGGGTGTAATGGTAGGGTGTGTCAATTTTAGTAAAGTCAACAATTCAAAAAACTACTAGTGACCAAATGATGCATTTTTATGTGCTAAATCGAAATATGGCTTAAAATCCAGATTTGACCACTCCTAGCTACATATATTGAAGTTGAAGTTTACGAAAAATCAGCAATTTTTGCAAGTATTTTGTTATTGTATATAACTACATTTTACATACATTACGTACAATTAAAGACATTTGATTGTATTTCAATATTAAAACTTTAGAAATATAGATAGGTTTCTTGAACTTTGCCAAGGATGCCATATATAACTACATTTACATACATACAATTAAAGAACATTTTGATTGCATTTTCAATATTAAAACTTAGAAATATAGATAGGTTTCTTGAACTTTGCCAAGGATGCTATGTCTACCTTGCTCTTGTTCCTGGACATGAGCTCCCTACTGGCCTCCCTCCTCTTGTGAGTAAACATGTTGGCTGCTTCAGTTTCATCCTTACACACCTCTCTACTGACTGTGTGCGCGAGGGCCATGCAGGAACTTCCATTGGTCTATCCAGAAACTCCTTGATTGCAGCAGTGGTGAGGGAGCAGGTCAGAGAAGGGCCAGTCACGCCAGAGTTCCAGTCAATAAGCTCCGAGAGTTTGGTGGCATCTGGGTTGATGTCAGGAGTCTTCCTGGGTCTGACACTGCAGTCTCCTACCTGTGTGTCCTCATCTCCTTCACCTCTGATTTCCAGTAATTAGGGTGTGTCAATTTTAGTAAAGTCAACAATTCAAAAGCTAGGATGGTCAAATCTGGGTTTTAAAGCCATATTCGATTTAGCACATAAAAATGCATCATTTGGTCACTAGTAGTTTTTTGAATTGTTGACTTTACTAAAATTGACACACCCTAGTGCAGAGCTTTCCAAACTGGTGTGTCGCGACACATTAGTGTTTTTTGTATTTTGAAAATTTTGATTTTCTATCAACAAAATCGGCTACAAGATAAACCACCTACTGAAAAATTATCTGATATTTGATATTTGATAACAAAAATTAATTAATGTGTCGTGAAAACTGTATGCTTAAATAGTTTGTCGCCAACGTTAAAAGTTTGGAAAGCTCTGCCCTAGTGTAATGGTCGTGTCGAGTCTGTAGTTTTCTTGAGTCTGGCTTTGTCTGTCCTGCGTATTTCTGGTTGCTGTCTCTGTTTAAGTAACTTATCTTTGCGTAGTGATTAACTAGAATGTTAGCTTGTTGTGTGTATGTTGGGATATTATTTTGGCTGCGACAAATAGCCGCGTGTGAAGTATGAATGCCGCTGTTAGAGTGGGTAATGCTGTTTATAGTCTTGTATAGCCTGGATGTATCTGTGGAGTGGTTTAGTGTTGTTATGAATTCCCTAAATGTTTCTGTTTGTTTTTAAGTTTGTTGTTTATTTTGTGTTGAGCTGTTGCATCTGCTGTTTTATGGCTTCTGTGTGTGGTGTTTGTTTGTTATGTTTGAGGTTACGTTGCCTTACGAGGTGGGCTATTTCTCTAGTGCAATTTGGGTTGTATTTCCTAATGTTGCCCTTGGGTATGTATTTGTTTGCATTATTGATGATCTGATTGAATGTCTTGAGTGTTGTATTGATGTTTATGATGGGTGTGCTGTTTAATGTGGTGAATTGTTCCTCAGTCTGTATTTTGAATGTTCCCAATCAGCTTTCTTGTAATTTCTGTAAGTGTGCCTAAGGCTGTTGGGGCAGAGTGTAGAGCGTGTTGTAATGATGATGGGCAGGTGGTCTGATGAGAGTTGTTTTTCTGTTCTCCAGTGTGTATGTGTTGCTAGTGAGGAGGAACAGAACGTGATGTCTGGGAGGAATTTGAGTATCCTGCTTGATGTGGTATGTGTATGTTCTTCTGTGCTGTAAGAATGAAGAGGCTGTTTAGTTGTGTGGCTATGTTGGCGCCTCTAGTGTTGTTTTGGTTGTGCAGGTACCAACTAGTGTCTTTAGCGTTGAAGTCTCCTCCTAAGATGACATTAGTGAGAGAGGCCAGATTGTGTAACTGTGGATTGTAATTGGCTGGCACCTGAGGTGTTTAAACATGGTTGTGGTAGTTTGCTTCTTTGAGAATGCTTTAGTGGCTTCTGGTCCAGGAAATCTTGTCATTAATGGAATTTGAATTTGAAGAAATATCGCGTAATTTTAGAAGAAAATGTGTTGGCTTCAGTTCGGAAGTTGCGAATGGGTCGCAATGGGTACTGCAACAAGATAATGATCCAAAACATAAAAATAAGAGCACCATAAAATGGCTTCAACAAAAGAATTTGAAGCTTCTCGAGTGGCCCAGTCAAAGCCCAGATCTCAATTTAATCGAGAATTTATGGTTTAATTTGAAAAAAGCTGTTCGCAAGAGAAACACTTCGAATCTGAATGAATTGCAACAATTTTTTTAGAAGAATGGGTTAAAATTTCTACTAAGAGATGTCGAAACCTCGTTGAAAAAATACCTTAAACGAATCATTGAAGTCATTCAAACAAAAGGTGGACACACAAAGTATTAAATAATTTTGTCAAAAATATATCGTATTTTACGCCTCATAAGACGCTACTTTTTTCCTGAAAAACGTCTCCAAAACTCACTTGAGGGCTCATATGTTATTGTGTTGTTTAATGTCTTTAATAAAGTTATGGGAATATTTTTTGGCAGGCTGATAAATGTTCGAAATATTTTTTTCCTAATATTCTTTGCTAAAGATAGGGTGCGTCTTACCACTTGTAGCGTCTTATGAGGCGTAAAATACGGTATGAAAACTTTTGCATTTAACTTTTTTTATTTTCCTCAAATTCTTTGATGTTTACATTATACGCTGGAGTTGAACTAATTTTGTATTCGTTAAATTTTTCCAAAACGAACGGTAAACTTTTCATAACTATCTTATGCATGATACAAAAGATAAGGACGAATATAACTGAAATATTTCTCTGTACGAATACTTATGAGCGCTGATATATATATATATATATATATATATATATATATATATGTTAACCCCTCCGTCTATGGCCTGGGTTGGTTCGAAGTCGACGGGGGTTCTAGTTAGGTGGCAGCAACGGATATGTTACTTACAGTAGTTTTCTTCTATATTACTCACCGAGTTCTTCTATAGTGTCTCGGAGGATTCAGGGAGGCTTACTAAATTCTCTGAAGATTCCCGGATTCTTCTTATAACGTATCGGGGAAGTTTAATGACTAAGTTCTCTGAAGAGAGCAAGACTCGAAGGAGAAGATAAAGACTATTTCTTACTTGTACTTTACTGCTAAAATGTACAGGTAGTGCTCAGCCTCTGAATTGACTTCTGAATGAATATGGAAGATATTTCTGGGGTTTATATACCCCGATTTTACTAACATCATCATTATTAAATGTTGAAGAGGCTGTATTATTTTTGTACAACAGTTAAAAAAATAAAGTAAAAAAAATGGTTAAAACAAATAAACAGAATATAGGAAGAGGAAGCCATGTTTTTAGCTTAAACCGCATATATTAGATCTGCGGTTTAGTGGTTAGCGTCGCTGACTATGAATCCATCGGCCCCGGGTTCGAGACCCGACGGCAGCCGGCGCACAGCAAAACCCAGCTGTTCATCCTTCCACACAATAAAAGAAAGTGGGTGGTAGATAAATGGGTACCCTAGGTGGCCTAGCCTAGTGGTTAAGACGCTGGGCTGCTGATGGGGCGTGGTTCGGATTCCACGTTAAACTGTAGGTCTAAGGTGGAGTGAAAAGCTTGACCTTCGTCAGAATGAACAATTCAGGCGGAAGCTAACCAAAGGTTATATATGAGCAAATAATTAAAAGTTTAAGGCAAAACATGACTTCATCTTTTGTACTCCAAAATTTATCCCAATGAACAAAAAAAAATTTTAAAAAATAATAATATCGCCGGGTGTACATTAAATGGCGACATAATGTCGTGTTGGACATTTAGTACAATCTAAGTACATCACTGAGTACGGTGTAATTTTGGTTTATTCCAATTATGGTTATAATTACCAATTAATTCATATTTACTTATTATCGTTAATTACAATTCCATTAAAGTACATTTTACTACGTTATTAAGTACATTATTACATTATATTAAATTATTTCAGTTAATTACAGTTAATTATAGCTTTGGTTTGTTTTTACAGTGTTTCATATTAATAGACAATTAAGATGTTAGAAATATAATACAAAGTACATGCGCATATACGGTGTATGTATATATATATATATAATATATATATATATATATATATATATACAGGGCGTCCCAAAAAAATGTATACACACTTTAACAGCTGATAGCTCAATTGATGTTTCTTTCTTTCCAAGTTAAACCCATTAGAATTAATAATGGCAGTCAGACTAAGCTTTGAACAAAGGAAATTCATTCTAAAATGCTACTGGAAGTGTGAAAACGCAGTTGAAGTGTAAAGACAGTTTAGGAGGGAGTTTCAAACAGATCCACCAACGCGACTTACCATCACTCGAATTAGAGATAAGTTTGAAGCCGATGGAACTGTTCAGAATGTCCACAAGAAGCGTTCCGGAAGACCACGGACATCGACAAGCCCCACAAAGCAAGAAAGAGTACTGGAAACGTATCACCAAAGTCCAAGAAAATCTGTGCGGCAAGCGAGTCGTGAGGTAGGAATTTCAGAATCGTCTGTCCAACGCATTTTGAAGCGCTGTCAATGGAAAAGTTACATTCCAAGATTAGTCCATGCTATTAATGAAGATGATCCGGACCGAAGAGTGGAGTATTGCGAGTGGTACTTGGCACGATGTGGATGTGGATTGGACGAAGGGGTTTCGTAGAATACCCTCCGCGTTCACCAGACCTCACACCACTAGACTTTTTTTTATGGGGATACTTAAAAGACAAAGTCTACGCTATAAAACCTGCAACAGTCGCTGAATTGAGAGCAGCCATTGAACGAGAATGCACACAAATACCAAACGAAATGTATCGTGATGTTTGCGATTCCATTGCTTCGCGTTATCAGCAGTGCCTGGACCAGAACGGACGTCAGTTTGAAAACAGGCGTTGACAAAACAATTAAATAATGTCTGTAGATTCTATTACATTTTGAAAATGAAATGTATTTTAATAAACACTGCCTTTATAATTATTTAAAGTGTGTATACATTTTTTTGGGACGCCCTGTATATATATACTGTATATATACTGTATAGAATTTAACACACGTGATAATGTTTATAAATTTAAATTAGAGCAGAATCACTTCCGCGGTGGTTAGCAGAATTCGAACACTCGCATAAGCATTTATGATATCGCGAGAAATTAATTAATTTAAAAAGAATACATGTGAACGTACGTATATGTACGTATGAATTGAACAACAGATAATTTGCGTTATGCGAGTTTGATCCCTATGTAAAAATTAATAATTGAATATATAGATCATCAAGGAATTATTCATTTACATATACAGAGGAGAAACAACAAGCTTGACCTTCGTGAAATGAGGAATCATCGCACGTAACGTTTGAAAGGTTGAAAGGTGTGTGTGTGTGTGTGTGTGTGTGTATATATTATATATATATATATATATATACGTCTGGCTCAGGACGGTACTAGATGAGCCTGGCTATGTGTGATGGAGATCGCAAAAGAGCAACTCGCTCCTTCACCAGGCCAGGTCTAGAGATGGAGCCTCCAGCTTGACCTTCATGTAAAGAAATGGAACTACTACGAGGTTACGAGATGTATAAATATATAACCTTGGTTTTGCTTTCGGCCGAATTGTTCCTTCTAACGAAAATCAAACTTGTTATCCCACCTTCGACCCACAGCTTAACGTAAGCGTGAAATTCGAACCATGACCACCACGAATGGTCAAAAATTACAAAGTCTTCGCCCGGACTTGATCTCACGACCTCTTGACCAGCAGCCCAGCGTCCTAACCACTTGGCTACCCAGAGTACCCACTTATTTACCAGGCACTGTTTTGTATGGGAAGATGAACAGCTGAGTGAGTCGAGCGCCGCCTGCAATCGATAGGAGTCAAACCCTTCGCCGTTGGATCCATATAATAATAACCAGCGAGGCTAACCACTACACTACCGAGGCGTATATATATATATATAATATATATATATATATATATATATATATAATTATATATATATATTGCATTAATACCATCAGAAAATGTAAAGTTTAGCGATACCGAATAGTTAGACAAATTAATAAAAGAAAGTTTTAAAATTAATTTATTGAAAAGAGAGAATTCGTCGTAAAATTAAACTAACACTAACTGAAATTAGTAAATTTAGTATGAGAATGGTCTTTAGGTCAGTTACGTTCAACAAAATGATAAAGAATGAGTCTCAACTCACAATTATTGCGTAATGATTGCTCTTATCTTCTTCCTAAGTGGAGAAGGGAATTAAGGTTTAGTTGCAGTGCCTACGTAAACTGTGTTTAAGGAAGAGTTTTGCTTTTTAGAACTTAAGCGCAGCCAGCAGGGTTTTTCTTTCTTCCTAATTATCGCGATTCCCAATTGGGGAAAATTCAAAGGCCAGGAAATCTCGGGGGGGGGCATACTGGAGAGTTTTTAAACCTCATGTACGGCAAGTGTACCCTTCTGCAGTCGTCATTTCCTGATATCACGATTCAAAAATTATTAAGGTACACCATAGTAACCTAGAAATGCAAACCATCCATCATGGGAATGAGAAGAAATTAAAAATGCCAAGAAAAATACTCCATTAAAACGAAGCCTACTAACCCTGAACAGCAACACAGAGGCCCGCAGCGAACGCCATCTTTTAGCAGGAAGAAGAAATAGTGAAAACAGGGGGGGGGGGGGAGTTTTCAAAATATTTTAGCAAAGTGTAGTCAATACAGTAATATTAGACATTTTTCAAAGCGAATTGTATACTCTGAAGGATATAAAAGAAAAAAATTACAATGTTTTCGCTTTACAAACAACGTAGAATAATAAAACCTATTTTTACTGTAATTTATTCTTATTAGTTTTGTTTATACCAGATGTTTCTTTATACTGTAAAGGTGACTAAACATTGAATATTTTAGCAGTTAACGAACTTTATTCTATTTGCATACACAATATCAGACTTCAATACAGTTCATTAGCTATATATTTTCATATATATAGTTCTCAATTTCAATGTATTTTCCACCTTTATACAAGTAAAAATTTGTAAACGCTAACGAATATATATATATTATATTTATATATATATATACTGTATATATGTAAAAGAGACCAGAGGTAATATTGCCATAAGTAAAAGTGTCATAAGGCAAAAAGTTATACGTAAGTAAACATGCTATACTATACATAGTACGAGGGCCACTCAATATATTTTTTTTACCCCACCTTTTTTTTCTTTCCAAGTGTCCTTGTAAGTTCCAGAAATTTTGTACACAAGTAGTTACCTTTTTTTACAAGTTTTTATTTTTTCCACATAGTCTCCATCCTTTTCTACGGCTTTCCTCCACCTCGAAACAAGGGCCTTTATTCCTTGCTGGTAAAAGTCCGCTGGGTTCTGCTGGAGCCACCTCTTAACCTCCTCAACAACTTCATCATCATTCTGAAACTTTCTTCCACGAATAGCATCCTTCATTGGCCCAAACAAATGGAAGTCTGAAGGTGCCAGATCCGGGCTGTATGGGGGGTGGGGTAACATAGTCAAGCACATTTTTGTGATGGCCTCCCTTGTTTGCAAACTGTTGTGTGGTCTTGCGTTATCGTGCAAAAGAAGGACGTCTTCCAGTTTTCTCTCCAGTCGAACTCGCTTTATACGTCTCTGGAGTCTCTGTAGGGTAGCAATACATGCCTCTGAGTTGATTGTTTGTCCTTTCTTCATAATGTCCACCAGAATTACTCTTTTCATGTCCCACAAGATGGTGGCCATAACGTTTCCTGCAGAGGGAGCCATTTTGAACTTTTTCTTGCGTGGGGAGTCTGCGTGATGCCACTCCATGGATTGGCGTTTTGTTTCAGGTTCAAAGTGGTGTACCCAAGTCTCATCCCCAATCATAATTCGTGAAAAGAAGTCATCCCCTTCTGTCCCGTATCGAACCAACGACTCGGAAGCAATTTCTTTTCTTTGTCAGTTCGCGAGAAACAAACCGTGAACACACTTTTGAGTATCCCAGTTGGAATTATCGTATTCACACTTCCTTCACTAATTCCTAGCTCCAGTGATAGCTCCTTGTATGTGACGCGCCGATTTGATCGAATGATGCTGTTAGCACGTTGCACAGTGTGAGATGTCACAGCCGATGCCAGGCGACCGCTGCGTGGCTCATCATCGACGCTGGTTCTCCCTCTCTCCGATGATCTCACAGGTTTAGACCATCGTCCAACTGTGCTTCGATCAACAACAGCATCTCCGTAAACGTTTTGTAGACGTTTGTGAATATTTCCAACTGTTTCCTTCTCTGCGATTAAAAACTCGATAACAGCTCTCTGTTTACGACGCACATCACTGTCAGACGCCATTTTCGAAACTGCGTTAACCATCGGTTTTATACAAGGGCGTTTAAAAGCGGTTTTATACAAGGAGGGGAGGTTCAAACTGGAAAAATCCGGTTATGTGAAGCGCAGAAAGTTCAAACTTACGGCCCAAAAGACATTTCAGCCCCATGACCTATTATTTAGCTAAGAAAAAAGGGTGGGGCAAAATACATATACTGAATGCCCCTAGTATATAATACTAATGTTCTATTAGTATTAATATAGTCACGTAACCTGTCATGTATTGATTTTTAATATGAAATTTAATAATGATTATTTTAAATGAAATTACGCTCTAGAGAACAGGTCTAAGAAGAAAATCCGAAATGCCCAGTTCCTCAGCCTATCACGAGAGGTGTTAATGACCGGAGAGGTTTGTTTGCTAAAAATGTAGTTTCGAGAGTTCAATTTTTTATTGTTTAGCTTAAGTTCTCTCCCTACGAATTAGGTAGGGTAAAGACATGTATTCACCCTCGTTTTCCCCGTTATTATATCTGTGATAATTAAATAAATCAGTTAAATAATTAAAATTGTCGTCATTCCGAAATCTTCCTCCTTTCTTTCAAAATGTCTGCAGGCTCTGTGTATCCTCTCAGTCCACGCTGCCGGCGCAGCAGTTAAAACGCAGCTTTTTTTTTTAGGCAGGAATGAAGGGCCAAGGGCGAACGCCCGCAAACCCCCTCTCGCCTCCCATAGAAGGAGAAGAAGAGGGCAGAAATCAAGGTCCAAAGTTCTTGAGATACCTGGACACTCTGCGTTTGAAGGATTGGAGTTTATAGACAGGGAGAAAAGGGGATTGAGGAAGGTTGTTCTAGAGTTGACCGGTTGAGTAGATAAAAGGTTGAGAATACCGATTAACCATTGCGTTGGAGCGTTGAAGAGAAAAAAGGCGGAGGCATATTGCTAGAGGGTTCAGGAGAGCGATGTCTTTTATAATAGCAATAGTAAAGAGAGAGTGAGGCAACACTGCGGTGAAGAGAGAAGGATTGAAGCCAATCAGTACGAGGCGGGGAAGTGACGAGACGAAAAGCCTTTTTTTTTGGAATCTCTTCCAATCTCACTAATTTGGTTCTTCGGTCAACTTGTTTTTCTTTTGCGAAAAGGCACAACGTCGTTAGGGAATACAAATACAGAGTGAAAATAGTTGAAAATGAGGTTCCATAGCTGATAAATCTTTACCCCGATGATAACATCAGGTCCTAACTCTTTCAGAGTTTTCACAAACCGGGACCGGAATTTAAGTATCTAACTCGGTACCTTATAACATAAATTAAAAATAAATTTTTAAATTTATTTAATGAAAATGTTTCTTGAATTAAGATTTTTCGTATTAAATTAAGCCTTGAAATGCTCATAAACTTCCTTTTTGTTCGGAATCGAGCTAAATGTCCCATATTTTCTGTTACATTTTAAATTCTCTTTCTGTATTTTGCTCTCCTGAAATCCACCCTTCGACAGTCACTATTTTTACAACGCGCGGAATTAGTAGCAGTTTTTTATTCATTATAATGGCTTCAGATACGGAAAAATACATCAAAGGTAGCGATCTTTTGTCTCTTCCTGTCGACCCTAAATTCATCAAAATCAGAAAAATTAAATTTTACATTAAAGACTGAAAATAAAGTGAAAATTAGATATAGTTTAATTTTCACTTTTAACATTTTAATCATCCTTATAAATCAACAGGGTAGCAGATAAAAACTTCATCAAAACATGTATATTTGAGGTTTATGTCAGAAATCTAATAAAAAAATTACTACAGGGTGTCCAGAAAATAATTATACAAATTTCATTTGAAATAAGCTAAATTTCCACGGTTCTTTTATGTACATCCTGTATTCTCACGACTGCGTATAGGAAAAGATTCCTAAAAAATAAAATTTAAGCTCTCGCACGAAATAGAAAGAAAAATAATGAAAATTGCTAAGAAAAATTAAAAATGTTTTTTTGAATGGAAATCCAGATAAGAGAGTCAATTCTTATTTTTGGCGCTGTATTTCATATCAAGTAATTTTGGAAGAAGTCAAACCATAAAGAAAAAATTAGTTTAGGTGTATAATGAAATTATAATGAATAAAATTTACGGCGTCCTTTGTGAAGGGGGGGGGGGGACAAAAAAAATCAAAATAAAATAATTACGAAATCATATTTTTGAGCCCTTAAAATATTCTAGTACAGTATCTCCTTGACTATAAGATGTATTTTAAAATGAATTATAAATTGGTAAACGTATTTTTCTTTCTTTTATGGCATTTCTAGAAAAAACACTAAAAAAAAAACCCAGCGATTTTAACTGAAAAAGGTGTTGCTAAATTAAATTGCAATTTCTAAAAAAAAAAAAATTTTTAAAGTGAAATTCTCTTTTGACCCTGCTATTTCGTTCATTCTCTTCGTTTCATTATCGACACACTTAATTCAATCCAGTTTTGATTCTCACAGATTCTAAATTTTAACGAATTTTCTAGTTTTAATTTAATCCCGTCCAACACCTTTCAGATTAAGAATAGGGGAACACGAATAATTCTTTGGGAGTTAAAATTTATTGATTTGTACCTAACTTTTACAGGGTTAACTGAAGGAAATTAAATTATATTATATGTACGAAAGAGTGTTGTGTGTGTGTGTGTGTGTACGTATGTATGTATGTACGTATTTATGTATGTATGCACAGTTATGTAGGAAATATAAAAGTGAATGAAATACGGTTATATGATTGTTTATGTGTCCACGTTGAAGAGTATGCAAATAGGATGTCCAAACTCTACTTACACGAACTTGAAACGAATGTAGGAAATAGTACAAAGACATACTGGCATATATATATATATATATATATATATATATATATTATATATATATATATATAATATATTGCGGTACATCTTGCTCCTGATAAACCATGCACCCTGCCCTATAAAGCCAGAGGTGTTTGCAGCGCGTACTAACGACACAGCGAAAATGATTATGAATTTGACTGCTCATTGGATTATGATAACAAAACATTGTTGCTTTCACTGGTGATGAACCACGTACTGAAGCCTCGTTAATATGCTTACCCTCTGTGTACTTGCCAATAATGCTACGGGCTGCTTGTACCTTTAATGAGTGCATGGTCTGTGTGTAACATATATATATATATATATATATATATATATAGAGAGAGAGAGAGAGAGAGAGAGAGAGAGAGAGAGAGCATCTTTAGGGATTTCTTACGTCACTGAGACTATTAAATACACGACTAACATTTCAAATTCATTCGGTTCTTTGTTCTTACGAACTTAATGATAAATGATCTGTCTTTTCAGCTAAAGATTCTGGGTCTCAGTCGGCTCGGACTTCAGATTTCAGCAAGTAAGCTGCATTTTGCATGAGCCTTCCCTGGTGGGACAGTGGTTCGGCTACCACGAAAAGTTGTAGGTCCTTTCTCTCATATTATGACTGTTACGAATCAGGTTAAACATTCCCCGGTACAGTGTTGTCATAATTGAAATCTTTCCAATGACATTTCATATTTCTTCCTTGTTGACACTATAATTTCTTCTTCAGTAAATTTTACGATGAGACTAATATTATTATGTGGCATTTTTTATTCATACCTCAAGTGCAGGAGGGTTAACACCGTAAAACACCTCTGGAAGCGAAAGCGTTAAATGTTTCCAAGGTCGTTGAAATATATGACAGGTTGTGTTAACTTTTATCCCGTCGTAGTGAAGGACGTCGTAGTTTTGTTGTTCGGGACTCTACTTAGGAGGTACCAGATTCGAATCCTGGTGGAAATATATATATAATGGGTTGGACGCAGTAAAGAAAACACTCGTATTTTTGGTACTGTATTTTGATATCATTAATGGCGTTATATACGGGTACTTCGCTAATTTGATATGTGAATGCATATAATATTGAGAACAACTGATGCTGATATTGGTTTTCCCATTCTTGCAAAATAAACAGAAAATAAGCTTGGAAAAGCTGTCACAGACAGTAAATGGTGCATGATAGTGAGAGCCAGTTTGTCTGGTGTCTCAGTGATATAAGTCGCCTAAATTCCTCGTGTACCTCAAGGAACCTTCCCCATGGCTGTGAATACGTGGAAGAAAATGAAAAACCTACATCACATAAACACGACAGTGTTCCAATTATTCTGTTCAACCCCCGTATATATATATATATATATGAACACGTCACAATGGTCATAAAATTCCATGTGCCTAATGAGTTCGTCATAACTAGAACCGGGATGTTCAGGCAAAATGCCATTGCATAGGTCGTTGCTTAGGCTTATTTTGGCACTCTAATGGAATAATACAGGAAAATAATGGGAAGAAGGCAAACTAGACACTTTATGACGAAAAAGGCGCTTTTTCCTGCAAACGCAAAAATAGGCCAAATAAGGCATTTATGACATTTTGCCTGACCATTTGGGCTCTAGTCATAACGAATATATTTTTCCTTCATATATCCTAATTAAAAAAAATTTAAGATTTTTTCAACATCTCTAAACCTTCCCGATTTTCAGTATCGTGTACCAACACTGAGTGAAGTAACCACATATCTCGTAAATCTTTCCCTCTCTAATCTATAACGTCAACTTTGTAGTTCAAAACAAACGCATATTTTATAATATCCATTGTCATTTCGTTCATCCTAGTATTTCTATCCCTCATTAATTTTTATGGACGGTTTCCCTGTTTATTTTTTCTCAAGATTCTTGTCTGACCATAGACTCCATATCTGGTGTTTTTAAACGTCAAATTCTAAGGTAAAGGTCTTTTAGTTCCGCCTCAAATCACGATCTTACTTGTGCTTCGGTTGGTTAATTTCCATGCAGGTTCTTACCAATTAAAAGTTCAGATTTGTTAAATTGCTCCACCCTATTCGGCGGACTGTTATGTCATAGGCATACAGTATATCCGAAAGAACTGCCCAAATAGGTTGTTCCTGAGCTATAAAATCCCCACCACCCAAAGTTATTTAGCCTCGACGAAAGGCTGTTTCGAGGTTCTTGTCATTTTCGTGAGCTTCGTGCCAAGATCGCCCCCTCGGGCGCCCGTGCTCTGTTCTTGCGATTCTGTGCTTTTCGAACAAGGCCACCCTGGCACGGGGTCCCCCGTTCTTGCTACTCCGTCAGCACTCTGCCAAGGCCACCCTTAAACAACCGCCCATGAATCTCCATGAAACTCGAGTGACACTCCCTCGCCCTCAAAGATATTGCGCTCCTACAGTAACTTATTGTGAAGTTTATGAAGTAATGATTGTGAATTAATTCCGACACTGTTTCATTGAACGTATTTTGTTCTTTCATATTCTCTGTATTTTTATAAGAATATACTATAACAGTTCGTTTACCAACAGAACGAGTGAAAAAATAACGTCCACTTCATATCACCAAATTGTTTCATTTTTATGTCATTTTTAACTGCGAAAACTATTTCACTTCGCTTGATTGCAATTAAATCGTTGTTCTCTATTCATCATTTCAATGGACTTAATTTAAGTAAACATTAACAAATACGCAATGTTTCGTTCCATCCTGAACTATAAGGAAGAAGGGTGAGAAAAGGCGGTTCAGCAGTTAATCGATGAGTTAACTCTATTTGCAAATTATGGACTCGACGCTTCCTGCAACAACCGACTGATTGGAACCATCAAGAATTTCCTGAGTCGTTGGTGATCATCCCCTATAAATATCGTGCGGCAGGTGAACCTGCGCGACAAACATAAAATCTCCGTATAAACAGTTGTTTTTTTAAGTTTTCAAAGTTAAACGGATACTATTTGGAGGGGGGAGGGGCGGTTAATCGAGTCACATCATTCACTCAGCTGAGATATCATTTTTTATCTTATCATATAATTTTTTATCTTATTATCTTATCTTATCTTATCATTTTTATCTTATCATGAAATATCATTTATATCATTTCTATTTTAATTCATGAATCTCACCTTTGGGGGGGGGGGGGGGGGTGTATGATTTGAGTCATTCATAATGTCTCGAGGGCATACGAACAATTCAATGAAACGGAGACGAGGCGTAAAAGGCGTGGTTTGTTGGTAAGTCAAACTTCGGAAATAAAGAAACTCTTCTTGATTGCCTTTGTATGGAGGAGGGAACGATTGCTTTATATATGTTCAGTATATCTGTTTGCTTTATTAATTTCCGTTCATTTTCATTTATTTCCATCAACTTCCCTTACTCTATGACGTGTGTTTCTCTTCGTCCACCTCTCACTCACTTTCTCTCAGCTCTCTCTCTCTCCCCTCTCTTACTCTCTCGGAGGAAATGGAGAAAAATGATCTATACGTCAGGAGGCCTTTGCCTTCTGCTATTTAATTCGATAGTGACTTTTATACACACACACACGCACGCACACACACACACACACACAGTCGCAAGACAAAATTATCTTTCTTTTATCTTTTTATGGAGGTCTCACTTTTATTCGTTGATCAAGTGAAGAAAAATTTGATTTCGTTTTCCCTCTAATGAAGTTTAAGGCTTAATTGTTGTTCATGAGGTGTTTTTAACTTTGGGGACGAAAAATAGTCGGAAAGTTTGCAATCAGCGCTTTTAACTCAATCGAAATTTTTTTTTTTTTTTTTTTTTTTTTTTACGTTTCAATAAAATTTGGAGTCAAAATAGCAAAAAAAGGAAAAAATTTTATGTGAACATCATCAATTGGCTCGCAAAACTAAAGTGTGAAAAGGAGGTAAATGGGTAGATGAATAAGTTAGGATTTTACTTTTAATAAACAGGCATATTATTTCTCGTTGGTATAATAGATACGCTCTCTCTCTTCCTTGCACAGTGCACACCCCTCAAAAGAAAAAACCTCTGGCTATGCCATTATTAGAGTGTATATATGTATATATATATTATATATATATATATATATTATATATGATGCATACCCACAAAGAAACATGAAAAGCGATTCCAAGTACACCTCGTCATGGAAGTGTACTATTGAATACACGAAAGACCTTGAAATCGCTTTTCATTTTTCCTCGTGGGTGTGCATCATACTGTATATACACATGTATATATCAAACTCCGATTTCCATTGAATTTGGTAATAAATTAGTTACAGTGTGTTTGCATTCCTTATACTTATTCCGCATATTTATGGATACTTCTCTTAAACCAGAGTTAGACAGAGAGGAATCCTGAATGCGCAATGTTGTCACACCGCGACTGGAGTTATCTGGAGCAACATTTCACGAGATAAATTAGGTCATTTATTCCCTTTATATATCAGTCGTAGTTACATTCAAACCAGGATGAAGGAGTTTAAGGCGAAATTAACTTTGCAAACTCGTTCATTTCACATCTTAATGGATATGTATCCTTTACGTACTCTATTTCTCAGTTGAGATTCGTCTTCGAGCTTTATATAACTATAAACCAATTTAAGATAAAGTGATATAAATTCATTGGAATTTGTATTTATGTCGTCATTCATCACGTTGTGAGTTGATGCTTTTAAGGATTCCGATTTTGATGCAGTCAGTCAGGCACTCACTCGTGTAGTAAGAGAATGGCATTTACTAGTTTAATTTTATTGGGTTCAAGACGAAGGATATTATAACCGTGTGCAACATGTATGATACTTGTTCTTGTACTTGTTTTTCGTACATGTTTTTTTTCTGTAACTTAGTGAATGCATATTACACCCGAATATCCTCGTACGATTGCCGTTATACACGTTCTATATAATTGTTCTTTTATATCTGTTTCACAACTTGTTCTAATCTGCATCTATTTTGATTAAGGACTGACCAGCCATTGTGTCCCCATACAGTATCATCGGTCTCACATCCGCAAATCGTTTCAGCTAATGTTCCCACTTCAGTTCACTACTGCAAAGGTGGTGTTATACAATGGCCTAAAACGAGTAACAAATAAAATGTTGTTAATGAATTTCAATTTTAAGCCCATGGCATCATTATGAGGATTTAAAATATCCAAACGTTTCGGAAGTTAAAATTCCATCATCAATAGTATGTTTAATTTATATATACAGGGCGTCCCAAAAAAATGTATACACACTTTAACAGCTGATAGCTCAATTGATGTTTCTTTCTTTCCAAGTTAAACCCATTAGAATTAATAATGGCAGTCAGACTAAGCTTTGAACAAAGGAAATTCATTCTAAAATGCTACTGGAAGTGTGAAAACGCAGTTGAAGTGCAAAGACAGTTTAGGAGGGAGTTTCAAACAGATCCACCAACGCGACTTACCATCACTCGAATTAGAGATAAGTTTGAAGCCGATGGAACTGTTCAGAATGTCCACAAGAAGCGTTCCGGAAGACCACGGACATCGACAAGCCCCACAAAGCAAGAAAGAGTACTGGAAACGTATCACCAAAGTCCAAGAAAATCTGTGCGGCAAGCGAGTCGTGAGGTAGGAATTTCAGAATCGTCTGTCCAACGCATTTTGAAGCGCTGTCAATGGAAAAGTTACATTCCAATTAGTCCATGCTATTAATGAAGATGATCCGGACGAAGAGTGGAGTATTGCGAGTGGTACTTGGCACGATGTGGATGTGGATTGGACGAAGGGGTTTCGTAGAATACCCTCCGCGTTCACCAGACCTCACACCACTAGACTTTTTTTATGGGGATACTTAAAAGACAAAGTCTACGCTATAAAACCTGCAACAGTCGCTGAATTGAGAGCAGCCATTGAACGAGAATGCACACAAATACCAAACGAAATGTTTCGTGATGTTTGCGATTCCATTGCTTCGCGTTATCAGCAGTGCCTGGACCAGAACGGACGTCAGTTTGAAAACAGGCGTTGACAAAACAATTAAATAATGTCTGTAGATTCTATTACATTTTGAAAATGAAATGTATTTTAATAAACACTGCCTTTATAAGTATTTAAAGTGTGTATACATTTTTTTGGGACGCCCTGTATATATATAAACGAGAAAATGCCATTGAACAATTAATGCTAGTTATTCTCTGACCAGCTGCTTAATAAATATGAAAGTAGGAAATATTCACCTTACAAATTTCCATTATTGATTTTAAATAAGAAAGCTTATTAATATAATTACCTGAAAAATTATTTTATTTAGTATTTATTATCTTTAGTCCTAATAGTGATATAATATTAGTCTTTTGTTGGACTGTATTCAAATAACTGAATTGAAGTACCTCCATGGAAGACTAATATATATATATATATATATATATATATATATATCCGCCTCGGTGGTGTAGTGGTTAGCGTCGCTGACTACGAAACCATCGGCCCCGGGTTCGAGACCCGACGGCAGCCGGCGCGCAGCAAAACCCAGCTGTTCATCCTTCCACACAATAAAGAAAGTGGTTGGTAGATAAATGGGTACCCTAGGTGGCTTAAGTGGTTAAGACGTTGGGCTACTGATGGGGCGTGGTTCGGATTCCATGTTAAACTGTAGGTCTAAGGTGGAGTGAAAAGCTTGACCTTCGTCAGAATAAACAATTCGGGCGGAAGCTAACTAAAGGTTATATAGGTTCTTTTGCATTATCCTCCCAACACTAATTTTTTATATAATGTTGGTTTGGTTTTGGTTATGGTACTTTATTTTCCTTCCATTATAAAAAAAATTAGTGTTGGGATTAGGTTAGGTTAGGTTAGGTTTGGTTAGGTTAGGTTAGGTTAAAAACAGCCCGCCGCAGGCGTTAGCCGTAGTTTTATTTTCCTTCCATTATAAAAAAAATTAGTGTTGGGAGGATAATGCAAAAGTACCGTTATATATATATATATATATAATATATATATTATATTATATATATATATATATATATATATATATATGCTGCAAACCCACAAGGAAAAAGAAAAAAGATCCCAAGGTCTTTCGTGTATTCAGAGCTACACTTCGTCAGGGAATGAAGAGAGAAGGCAAGATGCCCATAAATATATACAGCGTAGCGGAAACCAAAGCAATTAGCACATACTTAACAAGAGTTAATGAGAGGTAAAAGGAATTTTAACAAGATATTGTCAATTTTATACATTCCCGCACTGTTATTGAAATTGTTTTTAAAATGAATAAAGGCACATTCTAGAATATTTCTTTCTATTATATCTCTGTTTTCAACAAGCACTTTAGAACTATCCCACTTGATGCTATGATTACATCTATACATATGGTTAAACAAAGCATTGGAATTATTAGCTGTTCTACACGCATATTTATGCTGTTTTACCCTAATATCTAACGTTTTACCCGTTTGGCCTATATACACTGAGTTACATTGTGTACATCCAATCGAATACACACAACCAACAACATTTTCCGGGCTATTCTTTATTAGGCATGATTTAACAGTATTATTATACATAAAGACTACAGTGATGCCAATTGCTTTAAGTAAAGTCGGAAGATATTGAAAATGAACATGGTAAGGTAGGCTAAGGATATTTTTACGCTCAAATTCCTTTACAATTACATTATTATAATACCTATTCTTGGCTTTCCTAAGACAGTTATCTAAAAATAAAATAGGATAACCTAATTTAGTACCAATATTCATGATATTGCATAACTCGGAATCTAAAAATTCAGGACTGACAACTCTCAGTGCTCTAAGAAACAGAGCAGAGAAAACAGAGGATTTAATCGAGGGATGATGGTCAGAATATAGGCGAAACGGGTAAAACGTTAGATATTAGGGTAAAACAGCATAAATATGCGTGTAGAACAGCTAATAATTCCAATGCTTTGTTTAACCATATGTATAGATGTAATCACAGCATCAAGAGAGATAGTTCTAAAGCGCTTGTTGAAAACAGAGATATAGTAGAAAGAAATATCCTAGAATGTGCATTTATTAATTTTAAAAACGATTTCAATAACAGTGCGGGAATGTATAAAATTGACAATATCTTGTTAAAATTCCTTTTACCTCTCATTAACTCTTGTTAACTATGTGCTAATTGCTTTGGTTTCTGCTACGTTGTATATATTTATGGGCATCTTGCCTTCTCTTTTCATTCCCTGACGAAGTGTAGCTCTGAATACACGAAAGGCCTTGGAATCGTTTTTCTTTTTCCTTGTGGATTTGCAGCTTTCATTCATTTCACGTGTTTAATTGTGAAATTCATATATATATATATATATATATTATATATATATATATATATATATATATATATATATATATATATAACATTTTCGTGAACACTTTATTTTTGATTCGATACAGTGTACATTAAACTCTTATTTGTCTTGCCGTGATTGCATATATTGCAAATTATTCGCAACTGTGTAAAAAGAGTAATTTTACTCATTCGTATATTGAATATTCATGAATAAGATCAATAAAATTAAATCCTGCGAAGAAGTATTGTCGTAAAAACTATAAAACCGAATTACCTCCGGTGTCTTATACTGTCCCTTCCCATGAACCGAACTTAGGGACGATAATAATCACCTAAAAGCGGTTACGGATCCGGGTTTCCACATACACACACCCCAATCTACAATTAAGGCTAACCGCCCTGCGCGTCTGGAGGGCAGACTGCTATAAAGAACAAAATGGCTACGTCAAAAGTCCCAATTTGCGTTTTGTGACACAGTTGTCAAACACGAAAGCTGTCAACCCCCGCCCCCCCACCATTATTCAACCCCTCGGAAAAAAAGAGAGGGAGACCCTACCATTTATATTATTATTATTATTATTATTATTATTATTATTCCATAGTTCAGTTCTGCTGCCGTGACCAGCTCGTGATAATCTCTCCTGAAACAGAAAAGGAAGTCGACTGTAATTACATAGCTCATTTTCAGAACATTTCCGTGCTAAAATCGCATCCGAAGATGAATTGACTACATTGACAAATTAATATTGATAAACAGAGTTCCTTAAGATTATGTATAGAGTACGTATAGACCTTAAGTCTGGAATTCTATAACTATTTCCTCATACGGGACAGAGATCCTCGACTTTCCTTTCCCACTCGACCCCTGAAGGCTAATGAACACGTGTTGCTCATTTATATTTATTTATATCAGTGTTAGTGCTATTTCATATACAGTAGTACACTTCCAAGATTAATGCCATCGTTTCCCACCATATATCCATTACCAGCAATATTAAAATAAATCACACACACACACACACACACACATGTGTGTGTATATATATATATATAGCACGTACTAATACATCATAGTTTATTTATTGTCCTGGAAGGGAGTAGAATTTGCACCGTGTGTGTGTGTATATATATATATATATATATATATATATATATATATATATATGATGCAAGCGCACAAGGAAAAAGAAAATATTATTCCAAGGCCTTTCATTTCCTGACGAGGTGTAGCGCTGAATACAGAAAGTTGTTGGAATATTTTTTTCTTTTTCCTTGTGGGTTTGCATCATTTATTCATTTCACGTGTTTAAGTGTGAAATGCATCCCATATATATATATATATATATATATATATATATATATAACTTTTTTTTATGCAGCAAGGAGGGGCCAAGGGCGAACGTCCGCAAAAACGTACCTCCCTCCAATTGAAGGAAAAGAAATAAGCAGAAATCAAGGTAAAATAAATGCGAGATGCCTGAACACTGCGTTTGAAAGATTGGAGGTCATATACAGTGAGGGATTGAGGAAGGTTGTTCCAGAGTTGACCGGTTGAGCAGATGAAAGATCGAGAATACCGATTAAACCCTTGCGTTTGAGAAAAGGGCTGACAATGTGTCGAAAGTAGGTATAAGTTTAATAATAATTAAAAGAAAGTCTACTTTATATATTTATATAGGTCTTTGCAACCTATAAACAGTAAATGTATTGAAACTACATATTTATTTTTCATGTAACCCGTTTTTCTATTCTAAAAAAAAAAAAAAAAAAAAAAAAAACGTGTTTTTTTACAAAAAAAAAAAAACAGCGAGAAAAAAAATATTGTTTTGCAACATTATATATATATATATATATATATATATATATATAATTATATATATACAGGGTGGGCCGTAAGTTTCCATACATAGGAAAAATTAAACGTTTGTTTTTATGTTTCAGATACCCTAAGAATATGCGTTTGACGAAAGAGCAACGAATTGAAATCATACTGATGGCTGGGTTGGGAAGCAGTCGCATGGTTGCAATGAACTTTAACAGACAACATGGAACGAACATCACACACGACACTGTGGCAAAACTTATTAACAAGTTTCAGAAAACTGGAAATGTTGCAGATCAACCGCGAAGTGGTCCAAGACGTACAGCCACCGATGAAGACACAACAGCTACGATACTTACAGCGCTTACACGGAGTCCCAGAAAAAGTACACGACGGTTGTCTGCAGAAAGTGGTGTCAGCAGATCGAGTATCAGGCGCATTTTGAAAGCAAACAAATGGCATCCATACAAATTGCATATGGCACAGCATTTGAGTGAAGACGACCCGGATAGACGGATGGAATTCTGTGAATGGGCATTAACCAAAGTGAACGAGGATGCAAACTTTTCAACTAAGATCTTGTTTACTGATGAAGCAAATTTTTACGTCAATGGAGAGGTTAATCGGCAAAACATACGTTACTGGAGTAATGCTAACCCTAACTGGCTGAGTCCGACGAAGATGCAAGGTGCCGGTAAAGTGATGGTGTGGGCGGGATATGGGTGACAGAATTATTGGACCAATTTTTGTCAGTGGAAATCTTAATGCCGAAAGGTATCTTAACATGTTGCAAGAAGAGATTTTCCCATCCCTGCTAACGAGGAAGGTTACTTCACAGTTTACTTCCAGCAAGATGGAGCTCCACCTCATTATGGTCTTCACGTGCGTCGGTATTTGGATCAGCAGTTTCCGGATGCTTGGATTGGTCGGCGTGGTCCTGTGGAGTGGCCTCCCAGATCCCCAGATCTCACCCCCCTTGATTTCTATCTTTGGGGGCACTTGAAGGCCATGGTGTATCAGGAAAAGATACGAGACATAAATCATCTAAAGGAACGTATCACCAACGCCATTACAAGCATAACGTCAACTGTGCTAATGCGTGTTCATCAACAGTGGGAACACGTATTGAAATGTGTTTTAAAAACAATGGCAACCATGTAGAGCATATTATATAAATAAAAATGGTTGTCCATAAAAAAATGTTTATTTTTCCTATGCATGGAACTTACGGCCCACCCTGTATAATATATATATTATATATATGTTAAACACAGACCGTGCTTTAAACCCTAGATCCATGTCCCAAAGCTGGATCCTGTCTGCTTTGCAGATAGCTGGTGAGGGAAGCTATATTTATGGGACCTCTTTGCGAGAGACCCGTTGCCCACGTCGGGCTAGCATCATGAAAAGAAAAATGGTATTTGTCATTTACCATTACTTATTCGGACTATAGTGGATTTAATTTTCCCAGAAGAGTTCCTTGTTCCATGCACGGTCTGTGTTTAACATATAAGTTTCTCAGGGGACCATTCTGAGTTTGTGTGTGTGTATATATATATATATATATAATATAAAATTATATATATATATCGCACATGGACTTATTTCAAGGGAATCTCAGTCTGGAGATGAATGGAAGAACCACCACATACATTTATTCAACAACGCTAGACGTTTCGGTACGTATAATTTTCATCTTCTGTAGCTCAAAAAAGTAAGAGTTACAATTAAAATTACGGTTAAAATTACACTTTAAAAAATACAATTAAAAATTATGAATATTTACAAATACCAAGTTGCCATTTTAACCAATTTAGGACCTGGATAGTAGACTATAAATGAGGAATGGTGCATATAAATGGTCAGATAAAAAAGTTGGTTGGTTGTATTGTAGATACAGTAGTAGAGGAAGAGTGTTCATTAAGTGATGGTTTGAGTTGATGTATGTAGAGCATGGGTCGGGGAACTTTTTTGGGTATTACCCAAAAATCTATTTGAGTAAATTAAATTACCCCCAGACTTCAAAGTAAACAAAAACAAGCCAATTGCTCTTAAAATTGTTGCATATGGTGTCTCTCATACCGCACGCATTACCCCCAAAAGTTTTAAATGTACCCCATTTGGGGTAATTTACCCCTGTTCGCCGACCACTGATGTAGAGGGATTCCAGTATTGTAAGACTGTTGGTATGAGATGAGGATGTTAGAATTTTGAATTCATCTAAAGTGGAAAATGGGAATATCGTTCAGAATGGTTTCTGATAGATGAAAATTCGGGTTTTGATGCAGGTCTATAATGAAGTACTTCTCTGTTTGCAAAATTTCTTCTCAAAAATAGTTTAAGAACTTCGTTTCTAGTTTCGATTATCATATTTTAATTTGATATATTGATAATTTTAACTAAGTTTTCCAAGACGACTTTATAGGAGGAGAGAGTAGACACTAATGGACCAGAGAAGTACTCCGGAGGTGACGTTAGGCAGGAGACAGGGAATGCTGGAACTTCCGTTTCTCTTGTCCCTGTCCTCTTTAGATGACCTTTTTTCGTGTGTCATCTACCCTGTGAACAGTACAGCAGGCTCTCAAATACACGCTTCTCCTTCTATTTCTCACCACCACACATTTTACACACAACACAATTTCTTTCAAAATAAATAAAAAAAACATCGTGAGCCTCGGAGACTTTGATTTCGGCTCTTTCCTTATATAGTGGGGCATTTTTACGGGCGCTCGCCCTTAGCCCCTCCTTCCTGCTTAAGAAAAAACTTTAGATAAACAAAACCGGAAACTCCAAAATTTAGGCCTTAATATTAACTTTCATGACCTGGACCCTGATAAAATGATTTTTAATTATTCAAACAAAATTTTGACACGAAATGAAAAACGAATTTTAACATTTTAGGGTTTCACTCTAGAAACTCAATTTTTAAACTCGATTCGTTTCTGCAGCCGCTTTTCCGCTGCACGAAGCGTTATTTCAGATAGATCTGGAAGGCGAGGAAGATTAGCAACTGTTGTTTTCTGGATATTCTTGAATTACACAATGATTCTGTTAATTGTTGATAATGGAATGCAAAATCTTCGTAAAATTCCCCTTTAATTTTGTTTGCTTTGCTTCCCGAAGTCCAAAAATTTGACCGCTTATGAATTCTGTCAATTCCCGGGAACCTTTGCCTCTTGGCATTTTTGAAATACATACTGATTTATCTTTATCAGTTACTTTACCCTAACAACTTGGCTTCAGCATCTTATATTATTTTTTAACAATTTAACAAGACAATTACCGTGGTGTCCTATTTACTTTTAGTAACGTTCTGTAGTGGCGTGCCCAGGGGGGTTTCCTGGTGCCCGGAAACATCAACTAAGATCGTAAATTAATTAATTATTATCATGTATCAGGCCTACACAAATAAGTATTTTCGAAAACCATTAACGTCACGAAGGTTATGGAAACACCCCCTTCTAAAATCCTGACCACGTCCCTGTTCTGGGGCTACGTTGTAGCCAATGTCGTAACACCACTTCCCGCTGATCAGCGAAGTTAAGCGACATTGGGTCTGGGTAGTAGCTGGATGGGAGACCGTCCTCCGCGTCCAGATTATGTAGCGACCCGTGGTTCGGATCCCAGGTAAAGCTGTAGGTCCCCTCCGTCATATGACCTTTAGATGTTGCGAAGGAGGTTAAACAACCCCAATCATATTATTATCCCTGTTCTGTATAACTACTTTTGTAACAGTATGCTGCACAATGGAGATGATAATTGTTTTTAACGTAGAATGTGCCTCCAGATATAAATCCTCGAGTAAATTATATACAAATATTAGTGAGGTACTAAAATAATATTGAATTTTAAATCAAACATTCATAATAATCTCTCGGTAAACAAATTGTTTAACTTTATATCGCTGATTCAAATACCTCAAGTTTGAAATTTAATTTTAATTTAATCTAAACAAAATTTTTTTTCAAATTTCTCTTGAAATGAGAAAGAAATTAGCCATTGTTTCAATTCACGCATATACAACTACTACAGAGGGCTGACAAAAGTAAATAGACACCACGATGATTGTCCTAAAAAAAAAAAAAAAAATGGCAAAGCTTATCAATAGAATGTCAGAACGTGCGTCAGCTTTGCATAATGCAAAGTATTATTTACTATCTTTTATCACCAAATCCAAAACTGTGGAAAAACCGAAAGTGTCTGTTTACTCCTGTCAACCCTCTGTACATTTATACCCACACATATTTAATGACATGTATGAAGCTTTACGTATAATACATATATATATATATATTATATATATATATATATATATATATATATTTATATATATATATATATATATATATATATATTATATATATATATATATAATATTATTTATTTGTATATATTTATTTATTAAGATATTTTATTTTTATAAATTTTATGACACGCATTGATCATTTACTACCTTTATACCGAAAATAAGTAACGAGTCTGTGTGCCATATTTAAGCACCTCAAACATCATTTTAGAAAGATAGGCGTTATTTTTGTTAATAAAAGGCTATAATAAATATATGATTGGAGAGTAAAACGACAGGAAGTAATCCATAAAGTGAAACGCAAATGGAACCACGCTGATGGTCAACCTCACTAACGTACCTGAATACCCTTAATTAAGGGAAAAAAACGATAGGAAATAACGGGTAATACCTCAAAATTGATGGGTTCATGTCTTCTGTTTTCGACCACTTCATAACTTAAGCATTTGTACCTCTTCTTACAGGCTAATTATGTGTCATTATATGTTACCTCATTCTTAATGCCATGAATTAAGGTTTTGGTCAAACACTTGCTATCATGCATGTACACTGAAGACTTTTATTATCGTCTACAACTGCATCTCTCTCTCTCTCTCTCTCTCTCTCTCTCTATATATATATATATATATATATATATATATATACACAAAACACAATAACCATATAAAAATAGATAAAACAGGTAAAATCCACAACACTTAAAAGACATAGAAACACTAAAACCCGCAAAGCTTTTCGAAAGAACTTAGTTTCTTCATTCAGGCGGCAACACTGAAAACTGTTGTTTCAGTCTGAATGAAGAGAGTAAGTTCTCTCAAAAACCTTCGCGTTTTTAGTGTTTTTATCTCTTAACTTTTGGGGATTTTACCTGTTTTATATATATACTATCAAATTTGACACCACAGCTGCAAGCACGACTAGTTCCAAGCCGTTATCTCCTAGCCCCTTGGCAATTAACTAAACGATACTTATTAATTTTTCAAGGATAAGGACTATTATCATGATTACAGGATTATTTCGCTGAGATTACTTTACTTAAAAATTGGCTATGAACAGATTAGATGTTGAAATCAAACTCGTTATTTGAGTTTATGAGAAATGCAACGGTTTAGGTTAAACCTACTAACCCAAATGCTATTTATGTATACCTTCGTTATAAAATATATAAAACAAAGTAACATCATCAATGTAATTGGACATTACATATTTCAATATAATATTTTATATATATATATATATATATATATATATATATATATATACACAGCATATATATATAGAGAGAGAGACTAATCATAACATTTAATAAAACCTGTTAGTGTTAATCTTCGCATAATTAGACATTACATACTCGTATAGTGTGACCCATTGTACGAGTATATTAATCAACATCCAAGCAATAACTATCTAATTATTTAATTACTTCCCTCCGAGGAAGAAGTGACGAAGCAACAAAAGTAAAAAAACGCCAAAAAACGCTTTATGAAGTTGTACAATTTGAAAGTGAAATAACTTTTGAACTTTTAAAGTTATTCCGACGAAATATGTTCAAAAGTTCAAAAGTTATTTCACTTTCAAATTGTACAACTTTATAAAGCGTTTTCTGGCGTTTTTTTACTTTTGTCGTTTAGCCACTTCTTCCTCGGAGGGACTCATATACAGTATGTTATCAACGAACCTCATTTTAACCGCATTCATGAGTCTACCACGAATCCCATAAATACTCAAGACCTGCCACAATTCTTCTCTATTCACTCAATCATACGCATTTTCAAGATCTATAAGTGTTATGTATACTTTACAGTCCCTTTCGTATGCTTTCTCAATCACTTGTTTCACAGCAAACACTTGATCCAAACAGACTCTTCCACCTCGGAACCCTCCTTGCTCATCACTCACCAAACATTCTGTAATACCATGAACTCTTTCTGTCACTATCCTACACATACCCTCCCAACTACACTCAACAGACTTACACCTCTGTAATTCTTAAATTTACTCCTTTCTCCTTTCATCTTATAAAAAGGAACACTATTTGCTTTCTTCCAGTCTTCAGGCAAACTCCCATTTGTCCATGCACCCTGACATATGTACCATAACCACTATAAACCTTTCTTTCTTTTATGCAGGAAGGAGGAGACAAGGACAATGCCCGCAAAGGTGCCCCCCCCCGTCATAGAGGAAGAAGAAAGCCAAAATCAAAGTCCAGGGTTTTCGAGATGCCTGGACACTCTGCGTTTGAAAGACTGAAGGTTATAGACAGAGGGGAAAGATGGACTGAGGAAGATTGTTCAAGCGTTAGAGAGTTGGACAGAAAAGGAATAAGAATGTATAGAAAGTTTGGTACTGTGTGCTCTCCTTAAAGGAGGAGGCATGCAGTTAGAGAGTTCAGAAAAGCAGTGTCCGTTATAATAGGGATAGTAAAGAGAGAGTGAGACCAGGGCCGGCGAGAGCTGCCACGGGCCCAGGGGAACGATTGGTATATGGGCCCCCCCCCTGTTTACTCAGTATTTTATTATGAATGTTTTTTGTGTACATAACAAGCAAACTGATTATATGTCCAAGTCACTCTTCAAAACATACAGTATGAATAAACAACTCGGAAGAAAATGCCATTTTTATTTTTCGAATCGATTATATTAATCCTATCACCATACAATTTACAAATGTAGTATCAGTCCATGCAGACAAGACAATTGTTTACTGCAAGATTTTCATAATTAGAAGTGTACTTTCTTTGCCTCCTCTCTAGCAAAGTGATAAATGATTCTGATGAAATTTAAAGTATGGGCTACGTGGCTTTCAATTACAATGGTTCCCAGATCTGTCAGTCGGTCTTAGGCATTGGTGGACCGCAGATAATATTTTGTTTCAGTTTGACTATGATAATCTCTATAAAATGTATGTTCATTAATTATATTTCCTCTCTGTTATTTAATCAATTGCTTTATTAATATTTTTAGATTTTATCCCCCCTCTTTTCGGGCCCCTAGAGGTCCAGGCCCCGGGGATTTAATCCGGCTTCCCCGCCCTCTCGGCAGCCCTGAGTGAGACAACATTGCGGCGAAGAGAGAGGGATTGAAGACATAGTAAGAGGCGGGAAATTAATGAGACGAAAAGCCTTTGATTCCACCCGATCAAGTACGGTTGTGTAGGTTGAGTCACTCCACACGTGAGAAGCGTAATCCATACAGGGACGGACAAGACCCCTGTACAGAAACAGCAACTGAGTCGGGGTGAAGAAACTGCGAAGGCGGTACAGCACACCTAACTTCTTAGAAGCTGTTTTCGGAAGAGAGCATATGTGATCTTTCCAGGAAAGATCACAAGAAAAGGAAACGCCAAGAATGTTAAGAGAAGAGGAAGGATTGAGTTGTGTGTTGTTGAAGGTAAGGGGATAGTCGTGTGGAAGGTTCTGACGAGTAGGCAGATGGAGGAACTGAGTTTCTGCGGCATTGAAAGCCACAAGGTTTTCTCTGCCTCAATCAGAGATGACAGAAATATCAGAAGTCAGGTGTGCCATAGCCGTCCTACACGAAGCATGGAGTGACTGTTGAGAAGGACGTGAAGGGACGTGAAGAGTGGAATCATCAGCATAGGAGTGAATATGACAGGAAGTGCGACTTAATAGGTCATTGATAAATAAAAGGAAAAGAGTGGATAACAGGACAGAACCCTGAGGAACACCACTGTTAATAGCTTTAGGAGAAGAACAGTGGCTATCTACAACCGCAGCTATAGATCAGCCAGAAAGGAAATTAGAAAGCAAGACACAGATAAAGGATAGAAACTGAAGGAGGGCAGCTTGGAAATTAAAGATTTCTGCCAGACTCTATCAAAAGCTTTTGATATGTCTAGCGCAATAGCAAAAGTTTCACCGAAATCTCGAAAAGAGGATGACCAAAACTCAGAGAGAGAGAGAGATGTAAGAAGATCGCCAGTAGAGCGTCCCTTGCGGAAGCCATACTGACGATCTGAAAGAAGATTGTGTGAAGAGACGTATTTGAGAATCTTCCTATTAAGTATAGATTCAAAAACTTTAGAAAGGCAAGAAATTAAAGCAATTGGACGATAGTTGGAGGGTTGAGAGCGGTCACCCTTTGGGACAGGCTGAATGAAAGCGAACTTCTAGCAAAAAGGAGAAGTACCAGATACTTAATCAGTCCCCCATACTTAATCATTTCCCCACATATTCCATCCACACCTACCGGGTTTTCGTTTTTCAGCTTGCAAACCACCTCTTCACTTCACCCATGGTTGTACTCTCCGGCATTCTCTTACAAGTCCTCCTCACACCACCTGCTATATTATATTTGCACTCCTCTTATCTCTTCCGCACAGTTTTCTTTCTCACCTTCACACTGATCATCACACGGTGCATATCCAACCACTACCGCCACTTTCACTCTCGCAAACTTGAATTTCACACACACACACTCCAGGAAGTGACACAAGAGAAGTCTCTCATCGTTTCATACCATATATCATTCATCAATAGTCTCACACCTTGTTTTCCTCTCGTCCTCTTGCTCACATCCGCTCTCATACACACTTAACACCCTCCCACTCACATTCTTCACTCTCTTCCTTTCAGCTTTGTTTCACACACACATCCCAGAACATCATACCTTCTACTTTTAAACACCTGCATCCAGTGGTGGCATTCAGCCGGTTCGCACCGATTCGTGCGAACCGGTTCCTAAAATTTCTCGAGTTCGATTTGGAGACGATTTGGAAATATTTAAAAGGAAATTAAATAAAGAATTTCAATAAAAACAATTTTTAGTTTTCATTTCTGACACGGAAGGGAGAGGAGAAGGGGGGAAGGGGAGGGGAGGGGAGGGCGAACCGGTTCTTAAAATTTTTGAATTCCACCACTGCCTGCATCACTTCTGCTCTCTTCTGTACACCATTTATACCTATTACCAGGGCCGGATTAAGCATTGTTAGGGCCGGGGGCAGTGAATATTTTCGGGCCGGTGTCACTAGAAAAACACTAGAAAAACACAATTCTTTACCTGATACATCATACATGAGTGATGTGATCAGCTGACTGGGATCGATCAACAGAAAACGAAAAAAAAACAAAGGTGTGATTACAGAAAATGTATACTTTTACTTTGTTCACATAAATGGGATACTAAACTAGGTTTTGTAGAAGCGGAATCTAGAATTTTTTTTCTTCCTCACGGTCGACCAATTATTTCAACGGTAGATTATAGCGTTTACATAGTTTCTTGTAGCCGGTCAGCAGCTTGGGGCCGGTCAGCATCTGGGGCCGGGGTCAAATGCCCCCTTTGCCCCCATTATAATCCGCTACTGCCTATTACATTCCACACACCCACACGTTCTGCCTGCAGTTACATGAGCGACCCGGGCAGTAGTGTTGCCCACATCCGAAGTCATCGTTGTCCTTGCAAATATAAATATAGATATATAAATGGTTAAGCAATTACTAACCACATTCACAACTAGAAAGAAGCACCACTCGAGCAGAAAAGGGGGGGTACCCTGCTTTACCCTCCCACCCCGTTTTACCCCACTCTCCCCTAGGTTTGTCTCGTTAGTACATTGCCAGATATACGGAGGGTCATTGAGGTTGTGAACTGCTCATACACTGAATGCATGCATGCTTGCTTTGTAAAACAAGTGAAGTTTTTATTTTCCCTCTAAGATATAGGCCTATATTCTTGGTTAACCTTGGTTTAGCTACCGCCAGAATTGTTTATTCTGACGAAGTTCATGCTTGTCACTCCACCTTAGACCTACAGTTTAACGTGGGATCCGAACCACGCCCCACCAACAGCCCAGCGTCTTAACCACTAGGCTACCCAGAGTACCCATTTATCTACCAACCAATTTTTTTTTTATTGTGTGGAAGGATGAACAGCTGGGTTTTGCTGCGCGCCTCCTGCCGTCACCTGGTCTCGATCCCAGGGTCGATGGATTTGTAGTGAGCGACGTTAACCACTACACCACCAAGACGCATATATATATATATGTGTGTGTGTGTGTGTGTGTGTGTGTGTTTCACTCTAATAAAAGTTCCTCTCTATTTACAATTTTAAATTCTTCTTTGATCTCTGCACGGTATATTTACACCTGTTTCATATTCCTGTTTCATTTCATTACCAAGTTGTGTTTATTTCCATATTTCTTATTTTCCTTCCTCTTTCCCTGCATGCTTTATTACTGTCTACAGATAGTTATCAAGTGTTGGAGAGAATTAAGTGTCCTTTATGAGAAATCGTCGTGAACACATGTCAAGCCATTAAAGGGTTATCAAAAACTCATTACTGGAACTTCAGAAGCTCCAACGAGGCATTAAGCATGAAAAATATATTTTCCAGATATCTCACAAGTTATTAATAACTTTTTTTCATAACTATTTTACGCTGAGATTATTTCTATTCTTAAGAAGCGTTCGTTAATTGGAAAATCGAGAAATAAAGTGTAAATTCATTGCAATTATTAAAACTTATTTGAAATTTTCAGGCCATAGACGTATATCGATCTAATTTGCGAGATTTTGGTTTCATTTTAGAGTTTAATTAGCGACTTTGCGAATGTGGTTTTAAAAACCAGTATTTAACAATTATAGTGGTATTAAGGTGTTATTTTTCTCAAAGAAAGCTTAAGTGTAGAAAAAAAGTACATTTAAAAGTAAATAAAAAGAAAAATATGTAAAATAATTTTTCCACCCTTACAAACTTTAAAGATTTTATCCAGTATAGAGCTCTTTACTCATAAAATGATTCAAATTATATTGGGATAGAAACTCTCTCTCTCTCTCTCTCTCTCCTCTTCTCTCTCTCTCTCTCTTCTCTCCTCTCTCTCGATATACTCATTTCCCTTCCCAACCCCTTGTAACTTTTTTCTTTTCTTTGTCTATTCTTACTTTTCTTTATTTCACCCTCCGTCACATGACCTTTGCCGTTATGAAAGAAGTTTGTTGTAATGCGCATAAGCATTTCCATTTTAGGCCTACAGTTTTAATACTTTACAAAGGTTTTTTTCAAGTTACGACAAGAGACGTCTTGTGCTTCAAGGAACATTTGTCACCGGGGCTCCACACAGCGGTCGACTTCTTGATTCTTGAAAGCGTTCCCACAATATCGTACTTTGACTGGTACGTTTTTTTGAAGTGTAAAGTTCTTTAATCATTGCTCACCTTTTGAAGATGTAACATCTATTTTAACAGACTTTCGCTTTGGCCTATTTGTCACTCTGTTGAACTCTAAAAGACTGAAATTCATTCGCGCGCAATTTTATGATTCATTTAATAATCTGATTTAACTTCCATTTATGTACTGTGCATCTGTCCTTCATTGTAATTAACGTTTAATTCTAGATATTTAATTGCTGTATTATTGCACATTCAATTCAACTGTAAACGTTTATTTGTTTTATGATAATAAAAACCCACTATAATAGACAGAGTTTATTTCCACAACAGTTTCGATGCCCACTGGCATCCTCTTCGGATCCACCCGAAGAGGATACCAGTGGGCATCGAAACTGTTGTAGAAATAAACTTTGTCTATTATAGTGGGTTTTTATTATCATAATTTGACCTTCACGTAGAAAAGTTAAGTTTTTTGCGTTTATTTGTTTGTTTGTTCTTTATCTCAATTGGTACTTTTGCACCTTGTAACTCCAAATAATTAATTATTTCATTATCTTTTTAACATATAAAATGGAGCCAATATCTTGGTGGCTACATGTTAAATATCCCCAAACATCATTATAGCCTTTTTTCTCATTCTTCTCATTTATGTATCACATTTGGTGTATTTGTCTCCAACTCTTTTTATTTTTATATCTCTTCATATCCTTCTATTTCCAATTTCTTCTCTCTCTCTCTCTCTCTCTCTCTCTCTCTCTCTCTCTCTCTCTCTCTCTCTCTCTCTCTCATATCGTCAATCCATTCCTTTTGTGAATAATTCATTCCCAACATTTGTCAGAATTCAAGAGTAGAGCTCATTTAACCCTTCATAGCATTAGAGATTTTTTCTAAGAATGAGTAAAATTATCTGGCGTTAACCAGAGTAGAATAGTGAAGTGAGGAGCTAAAGTCACGGCAGGCAAAATGATGAAATTACAGTTATGTATTCTTCAAATGTTAATAAATAAGTGAATGAAAAAGCCTTTCATGAAATGGTAATAATGCGTGATTAGTTAAACTTTATCTTATTTTTTATTCCATTTCTCCTGTTCCGTAAATTTGGTTAAATTGATTTGATTCACAGTTTAAATTCAAGCGCGCGAATCGTATGAATGAATTATGAAGCATTTCCTGCTCATTATCTTTCCCGAATTTCCATCGACGTTTCTCCATTTTCTCTGTTAAAGAAAGAGAGAGAGAGAGAGAGAGAGAGAGAGAGAGAGAGAGAGAGAGAGAGAGAGATACCTCATCTACTTTATTCGTTTTCTTCAATGACTGCATTGCGTCCCTGTAACTTTTAATTTCATTTCGATGCACCTTTTTACTTTATTTTCGACTTCTAACGCTTCATAGACTAATTTGAAATGAACCTGATAATAATTATAAAGTTAGTAAAATATTATATAAATTTTTAATTAAACACAAACTTTCTATTTCCCTTTACCGCTTGATGCTTACGTAGGTAGGCTTCAGAAAAAATATATATTTAAATTTGAATTGATAATAGCATCAGTGTTTCTTTTTACTGCGAGATATTTTTATATTTATTTTTATGCATGAATGTCAAAAGGGAACCCACTTTTTGATCAACAGTTTTTATTTTATTTTTTTACCATCGAAATGAATGAAAAAATTGCTGGAATTGACAGAATTGATTAAATATGCATTCATTTCTGGAACACCTCCAATTCCAAATAATTTTTTATCTCAGTTGAATGTATGTGTATACAATATAAATTCTAAACAAACATGGATTTCAAATTATTAAATGAACATTGATAAGGTTTTTTTTTTCATGGTTTCAAAACTGTTTCATTGGTTAAATTGTCATTAATTTCAATTTTTACCTTAATCAACAGTATCAACGTTGATTAGACACTGACAAAGCTTCTTCAAACTTCAAACAAGAAGATTGGTAGAATCGCTTCCAGAAAGTTTTTTTTATCTAAAATTTCTACGTTTAGTTAATACTAGAAAGACATTTACTTTTTATTTAACTTAAAAAAAAAATCTCTTTCTCACAAAAACTTTCAAAAAGACATTGAAACACGAACAACTTTTTCAACCTTCTATCGAAAGTGTCGAAACAAAACTTATTGAATCGCATTATGTCAAGTTATACTCTATTCAAACCTCAATCAACACTGATGACTTTTATAGTCAAGATTAAAAAAGTTCCGCTATATCAATGTACCTTTAGGACTTGAATTTTGGTTGAAAAAGCAAAAATAAACTTTTTTCATAAATGCCTTCATACTGTTTCATCGGTTTTTAAAATCAGTGTTAACACAACTTTTGCTATATGACGAAGTGTTTCAATACTTTTGTCTGTGTATAGAAGTTTTCATGTCTCTCTTTTCATATATACAGTATCTAGATATACATAGTGGCCTACGGATCATCGATTTGATGTGGCTAAGAAAGTAGGCTTACTATAATTACTGAAGAAAATTGAAATGAAATATTAGGGGGGTCACCAATTTGGGCCTACTGCCCAAATAAACAATATTTAATAAGGAGAGAGAAATTACTTTGTTGTTTGGTGTTTAATTAGGAAAATAAATCAATTATTTGTTCACAGCGATTAACAGTTCAATAAAGGTATTTATAATGTTTAACAATTATATAATGGCATTTATACTATGCTAAAGATGACTGGTTCTTAGCAATAAGGAATGGTTATACAGACTAATTGTTAAGTAAATACGCTAATTCAAATAGGCTAATGAGATATGCAGAGTGAACACAGAATAAATAATGAAGCCTAATGATAACTGAAATAATGTAAATACAGTACGGCACAGTAAATGGATTAAGTCGGAAAAATGTAATGCATAAAAGGAGCACATAAACAATCTGATGCGAAATAAATGAGTTATATGAAAGAACACAATAACAGGGTGATACAACACTACGGTATTGATACAACACTTGAAATAGGCCTACTGCGGTCTTAATTAATGAGAGAGTTAGTTTGCCGGTTGCTTGCGTACACTTTTGGGTATAGCCTATTTTTGAAAAAACTATATAGGGCTATGGGTTGATTGCCTGTGCCCTCATCCGTTGGAAATTTCCAGCAGATTCAGTGGAGGGTTACCGACAAAAGCCCTATGCTTTTTCGTTAGAGAGTTATAATATGTAGTGTTTTAAAGGACCTTTTATATTTAAGTGATTACGGTAATTCTAGCGTCGGGATTTGGGACACTTATGAATGAAAATGAATTGCCTCACCTTATTTTTGCTGGGTCTTTGTTTGCTTCGATGTAGGGCGTTACGATCATTTTCGGTGTAGGGCCGCCACGATGAGTTACGCGGCGAATTTACTTAAGGTAATTAATATAGGCAGTCACTATATAAACCCCTGAAGGAATAGGCCTATCCTTTTATAGTCATAGGTTTTATATTATAAGGAATTCACTCAGGACTAGGGGGGACAAAGACATCCTCCCTGTTTAAAGCTTCGCTGTAACATAAACAGCCCTGAGAGCCGTTCCTTGGTTCTGGTGTATTATTTGCCGAACTAGCAAAATTTTTTGTTTGGTCTACTCCTTTGGTAGACTAAACAATAAATTGGGTTTTCTTGTTGCTATGTGAGGCTGATTCATACATACAGGTTCTTTGTACGTATGGCAATTCAATTATTTCATTCCCAATAGGCTATGTCGCCAATCCCGAGGCAATTTTGTATAGATATTTAATTCAATTAATTAATAATTTATATTTAATTATGAAATAAATGTACCACATATGATACCATGTTGTGAGCGCGTATAGTTTTTCCATATACTGGGGGGGGCCGGAGAAAAATTTGTATGTTATAGATCAAATTTTTTGACAAACTGTGTAAAACATGTAAAATGGATCAAAAGAATGAAGTAGAAATTTAGGAAGAGAGGTTACTCAAGACCTATTCAAATATGAAAGTTCAAGAGGCCAACTTCTCAAGTTTAGTTAAAGTTATGTCAATCAGTTTGACTCCCTTTAGGTATAGGAAATTTATGGGATTAAAGTAAAGTTATTAAGCATTTTAACTTTGCTCAGTTTGTGTAAGTTTTATAAGTCACCAGTCTTAATTTTTTCTTGTAAAAGTTTTCTGGCTTTCAAAGCAGTCTTTCTTTGAGGCCTGTCTGGTTTAGTCTGAGTTACATCAGGCACATTGAGAGATTCCTCCCCAATAGTATCCTGATCCATCCTTTGGGGTAATGGTTCTAATTTAGCCCCACACTCCAAAGGATATAGTAATGTGATATCTCTGGTGGTTTCACCAGTTGCTGTTTTCAGTTTTACAACCCTGGTAACTTCGTCTTCACCAGTTTTGAGTTCCAAGACTTTTCCCATTGACCAATGTTGTCTTGGTGTCTTGTCATGTATCAACACAATGTCCCCAATTTTGACTGAATCATTCCAACTTTGTTTTGTTAATTGTTTATGTCTTTCTCTAAGACTTGTTAAGTATTCTTCTCTCCATTTTGTTATAAATTGAGTCTTGATTTGTGTCAAATGTTGGTATTTTGTGTTGAGTTCTTTGTGTCCTATTTCCCAATCTGGATCCTCTGTACTGTTATGTTCAGATTCTGGTAACATGTTTACTGTTTCTCCCTTAATTAGGTGGTTTGGTGTGAGAGGTTCTGGCTCATTAATACCATCTCCCACATAAGTTAATGGTCTGTTGTTGACAACATTTTCAATTTCTGACAGAATAGTCATGAGTTCAAAAAGTTGTAGATGTTTTGTCCCAATAGTCTTTTTAAGGCAGTTCTTTACAGTTTGTATGTTTCTTTCCCAAATTGAACCATACCATGGTGTATTAACAGGAATGTACTTCCAGGTTATGTTGTGTTTGGTTAAATGAGTTTGTACTGTTTCACTGTCACAAATCTGATGAATAATTCTTTCACCAGATTTGAAGTATGTGGCATTGTCTGACCATATAGTTTTGGGTACAGAATTGTGTGCACAAAATCGTCTGAAAGCAGCAATAAAAGCTTCTGCTGTCAGATCTTCTACTATGTCTAGACATATGGCACGTGTGGCAGCACAGGTGAAGAGTACAATGTACACTTTGTATTCCTTTGAATCCATTTTGTCTCCAAAACTCACATTTACCGCTCCAGTGTAGTCAATACCCGTGGTTTCAAATGGCCGAGTAAATGTTACTCGTTCCACAGGTAGGTCTGGAGGGCTTGGGGTCTTAAAGGGTCGTGAATGGATACGTTTACAAGGAATGCATGTGTTTAAAATTTTCTTTGTTTCAGTTCTACCCTTTGGTAGCCAGTAAGTTTTTCTCAGCTCTGTCAGGGTTTGTGGGACTCCCATGTGGTGTATTTTGTTGTGGGTATCCCTGATGATGAGTTTTGTGAAGTGATTTCTCCTTGGAAGAAGAATTGGGTGCTTAGAGTTGTAAGTCAAAGTTGACTTGTTAAGCCTTCCTTTACACCTTATCAGACCCTCTGTATCCAGGTACAGATTTAGATCCATGACAAGTGAAGGAATACCTTTGTTTAATGTGCTACTGGACCTAAGATACTTCAACTCCTTGTCAAATTCTGAAGCTTGTATCTGTTTGAGCCAGTATTTTGTTGCAGTTTCTGTTAAGTTAGAAAAGGCTTTCTGAGGACAGTGTTTGAGAAGGTAGCTATTGACAAACTTGCAGCAATAGACTGTAATTCTCAAGAGTTTGTTGAGGTCTGAATAAAGGTGATAGTCAAATATAGGTTTGTCCTCAGTGATCTTTTCAGTTGTTGTAGAGTTGAGTGTGAGGTTAACTACTTTGGCTGGCCAAAGATCCTCACATGTTAGCCATTCGGGCCCTTCATACCAGATTTTATTTGTTTTCAACAGTTTGTAAGAGAGCCCTCTTGTCTAAAAGTGTGCAGGATTCTCTTTTGTTTTTATGTACCTAAATTTGATACCAAGGTTTGTGTTTGCAGTTTTGATTTCTGTTAGTCTGTTTTTCACAAATATGTTTTTGCAAGAAGTTGTATCTGTGTTGGTCACCCAAGTTAGACAAATTTGACTGTCTGTCCTTAAGTAAATGTTTGTTATGTCAACTTCTTTATACACTTGTGAAAGAAAGTCTGCTGTTTTAACTCCCAATGAGACAGCTAATCATTCAAGTTGTGGTACAGTTTTTTTTGGTTTAAGGGTGCCACTTTTGCCTTTGAATAAACCAAGTTACTTTCATTTTCACTTGTTAAATAGGCATAACACCCGTAGGCTTGTGTGCTGGCATCTGTAAAAATGTGTAGTGTTTGCGATTTCAATCTGTAGCCAGCACATCTTGGTACGTAGATGTCTTGAACTTTGTTCAAGTCTGTGGCTAATTTTTTCCAATGAAGTTGGTCTTCCACTGTAAGTGGTTCATCCCAATCAATTTTCTTTTTCCATAAGTCTTGCAAAAGGATTTTGGATCTTATGGTTGCTGGTAAATATAATCCAATGGGGTCGAAAATTTTGGATGATTCTGAAAGCACTTGTCTTTTTGTATCGGCATTTGGATTTAAGTTATAACTCTTTGTGCAAAGAGTGTCATCGTGTTCGGAATTCTGTCTTAAAAAACCAAAGCATTCCAAGTGTTTTCGTGTAATTGTTTAGTTCAATGTTCCCATTGTTGTCTTTTGTTATTTGTTCATTTAATTTAGGAGAATTAGAAAGAGTTTGTACTGTATTCAAACCTCCTACCACTTCAGACTAGTCAATACCCGTAGTTTTAGTGGAGTAAATTTACTCCTCCACAGGTAGATCTGGAGGGCTTGGGGCTTTGAATCCTGTACTGTTTTTGTGTTGTTTGGCCTATGGCCAAGGGAGTCCAAAAGACCCTTTTTGTTTGGTCTCTGGCCAAAGGAGGCCACAAGACCAATGTTTTTGGTCTCTGGCCAAGGGAGGCCACAAGACCAATGTTGTTTGGTCTCTGGCCAAGGGAGGCCACAAGACCAATGTTGTTTGGGCTATGGCCAAGGGAGGCCACAAAACCCCTGTAGTTTGGGCTGTGGCCAAGGGAGGCCACAAGACCCCTGTAGTTTGGGCTGTGGCCAAGGGAGGCCACAAAACCCCTGTAGTTTGGGCTGTGGCCACGGGAGGCCACAAGACCCCTGTAGTTTGGGCTGTGGCCACGGGAGGCCACAAGACCCCTGTAGTTTGGGCTGTGGCCAAAGGACCCCTGTAGTTTGGGCTGTGGCCAAAAGACCCCTGTAGTTTGGGCTGTGGCCAAAGACCCCTGTAGTTTGGGCTGTGGCCAAAAGACCCCTGTAGTTTGGGCTGTGGCCAAAAGACCCCTGTAGTTTGGGCTGTGGCCAAAAGACCCCTGTAGTTTGGGCTGTGGCCACGGGAGGCCACAAGACCCCTGTAGTTTGGGCTGTGGCCAAGGGAGGTTTGGGTTGTGGCCAAGGGAGGCCACAAAGCCCCTTCTTGTTGGGCTATGGCCAAGGTAGGCCATCAACCCGTTTGATGAATTTGTTGGGCTATGGCCAAAGGTAGGCCAAGGCCCTTTGATGATTTGTTGGGCTATGGCCAAGAGTAGGCCATCAACCCTTTGATGAATTTGTTGGGCTATGGCCAAGGTAGGCCATCAGCCCTTTGATGAATTTGTTGGGCTATGGCCAAGGTAGGCCAAGGCCCTTTGATGAATTTGTTGGGCTATGGCCAAGGTAGGCCATCAACCCTTTGATGAATTTGTTGGGCTATGGCCAAGGGTAGGCCATCAGCCCTTTGATGAATTTGTTGGGCTATGGCCAAGGGTAGGCCATCAGCCCTTTGATGAATTTGTTGGGCTATGGCCAAGGGTAGGCCATCAGCCCTTTGATGAATTTGTTGGGCTATGGCCAAGGGTAGGCCATCAGCCCTTTGATGAATTTGTTGGGCTATGGCCAAAGGTAGGCCAAGGCCTTTTGATGATTTGTTGGGCTATGGCCAAGGGTAGGCCATCAGCCCTTTAGAGTAGAGTAGTTTGTTTGTACGTGTCACTGTCTAACCATATAATTTTTGGCACAAAATTATGTGCACAGAATCAGAGCGCAGCAATAAAAGCTTTTACTCTCCGATCCTTGGTTATGTTTAGACAGGTTGTTGTGTTTGAGACACATGAAAGAGTAGTGTGTGTGTGTGTGTGTGTGTGTTAATGAAATCTGTTGTGTTTCTTCTTTTAAAAGAAGAATTGGATGTTTGAAGTCGTATGTATATATTTATATACTGTACCGTACGTATGTGTGTAAATGTGTACAGTATTTTGTTATAGGGTTTTATTTTTGGGTTTTGGATTAGGTTAATCAATTTGGCTGAGTAAAGACCCTCAAACGTTGCATTTGAGACCCTTATATCAAGCCTTGTCTGTAATAGGTTGTGCCTATATGTCAAATAGGACTTGAAATAGGTTGGGCCTATATGTCAAATAGGACTTGGTATGCCTATATGTCAAATAGGACTTGGTATGCCTATATGTCAAATAGGACTTCGGAATAGGTTGGGCCTATATGTCAAATAGGACTTGAAATAGGTTGGGCCTATATGTCAAATAGGACTTCGGAATAGGTTGGGCCTATGTCAAATAGGACTTGGAATAGGTTGGGCCTATGTCAAATAGGACTTGGAATAGGTTGGGCCTATGTCAAATAGGACTTGGAATAGGTTGGGCCTATATGTCAAATAGGACTTGGAATAGGTTGGGCCTATATGTCAAATAGGACTTGGAAAAGGTTGGGCCTATATGTCAAATAGGACTTGGAATAGGTTGGGCCTATATGTCAAATAGGACTTGGAATAGGTTGGGCCTATATGTCAAATAGGACTTGGTATGCCTATATGTCAAATAGGACTTAGAATAGGTTGGAATAGGGTCACTAATAGGTGTTAGGTGGGTGTAGGTTTGAATTTGTGCAATTGCTTTAGGTCTTTGTGATGTTACAGGTCTGAGTCGAATTTTGTGATGTTAATGAGTAAGTTAAATTGCTGGAATAAATTTTATAACCTACACCACAGGTTCAATTATAAATTTAGTGTTTTTAATTAGGATAGGCCTTGAGTGTAAAGAGTAAGGCCTACTTTAAGAGGTAGGCCTATTATGTAAGGTAAAGTTAGATGGGCCTACTAAATAGGCCTATCTGTTGGGCCTACCAAGTAGGCTTATGTTTGGGCCTATTATTTTATAGGACCTCAAATGAGTTAAGCCTGTTAAATTAACAAGGCTTAGTTTTGAGTTTGAAGAGTAGGACCTATTAAATAGGCTTAATGTTGCGGGCCTATTATTTTTAGGACCTAAAATAAGTTATGCCTGTTAAATGAACAAGCCTTTGTTTTCGGTTAGTGTAAAGGTAAAGGAATCAGTTCCCAGTTTTAGGCCACTATATGAAAAACTATAGTGGGGTTATTTGAAATTAGGGTTAGGCCAATGTGGTAAGCCTAGCCACTGCGTGTCAGTGTAAATTGTAGAGGGGTTAGTTCCCCTTCACAGGGCCACCATTTGAAAAAAACTATATAGGGCTATGGGTTGATTCCCTGTGCCCTCATCCGCTGGAAATTTCCAGCAGATTTCAGTGGAGGGTTACCGACAAAAGCCCTATGCTTCTTCGTTAGAGAGTTATGAATATGTAGGTGTTTAAAGGACCTTTTTATATTTAAGTGATTACGGTAATTCTAGCGTCGGGATTTGCGCGACGTACAGTATACTAGAATGAAAATAATTTGCCTCACCTTATTTTTGTTGGGTCTTTGTTTGCTTCGATGTAGGGCGTTACGATCATCTTCGGTGTAGGGCCGCCACGATCGAGTTTCGCGACGAATTTACTTAAGGTAATTAATATAGGCAGTCACTATATAAACTCCTGAAGGAATAGGCCTATCCTTTTTTAGTCATTAGGTTTTAAATTATAAGGAATTTACTCAGAACTAGAGGGAAAACTTTATACGTCTTCCCTGTTTAAAGCATCGCTGTAACATAAACAACCCTGAGAGCCGTTCCTTGGTTCTGGTGTATTATTTGCCGAACTAGCAAAATTTTGTTGTTTGTTGTGTCTACTTCTTTTTGGTAGACTAAATAATAAATTGGGTTTTCTTGTTGCTATGTGGGGCTGATTCATACATACAGGTTCTTTGTACGTATGGCAATTCAATTATTTCATTCCCAATAGGCTTTGTCGCCAATCCCGAGGCAATTTTGTATAGATATTTAATTCAATTAATTAATAATTTATATTTAATTATGAAATAAATGTACCACATATGATACCATGTTGTGAGCGCGTATAGTTTTTCCATACTATTCGCGACGCTGCGGTTATACTGTGTAGGCTACACGGGAATTGCTTAACACGAAGGCAAAGGTAGGCTTACCGAGATGATGAATAACTCTGGAGATTGAAGACCTACGTGAAGGGTTGACCGTATTGCGTTTCGCCCTTGATGACCTTGGAGACTGTAGGCCTAGGTGAAGGTTTGACCGTCTTGCTTTTCGCCGAAGATGAACTTGGAGACTGCATGCCTAGGTGAAGGAGGATGTGCTGAGGGCCTGGGCTTCGAAGGACTGGCCTTACCGGCGAGAGGATGAGTGTTGAAAACCGAGAGAGACCTGTGTAAAGGGGCCAACAGAAAACGCCTATAACAGTGATGTTGTTTCTTGCAAAATGGAATTGTAGAGTCGCCTCAAGTGTTGCTTCGTTTCTTGTATGGTTGAAGTGTGACTTGAAGGACTGAGGTCGGCTGAGGTCGAACCGGCGCTACGTGAAGAGAGATTCACGAGGAAAAGTAAAGAGCGGATTGAGAGTGAGTTTCAGTGAACTCTGACTTTTATAGGCTCATAAGACGCTAACTTTTCGCGGGCCTTTTTGGGAAAAACACAAGCGTCCTTTTGTTTCTCTCTCCTTCACAAACCACGTGTGTTTTTCGATTCCTGATGATTCCAAGATGTCTGCGAACGGCGAGGAAAAGGAATTTCTTTATCTGCCCTCTACATATATATATCAGTATCAACTGATATATGTATCAGTATCAACGTTGATTAGACACTGACAAAGCTTCTTTAAGACTTCAGGAAGGAGATTGTAGACACCAATCGACCAGGGAAGCACTCCGGGGATGGGGGCGTTAGACAGAAGATAGGAAGTACTGGAACTCCTGTTTCTCCTGTCACTGTCCTCCTTAGCTGATCTTTTTCCGTGTCTCATCTACCCAGTGAGCAGTCCAGCCTGCTCTCAAACACACACTTCTCTCCCTATTCCTCACTACACACACATGCATCCTACTCACTACGTAATCTTTTCAAATAAAAAAAATGGCATCAACTTCAAGAGCCTCGGAGTCCCCTGGGGAGGGGACCATAACTGTCCCCACTTCTGTCCCCCTCCCCTGCCGATACCGGGAAACGCAGACCCGGGCAGTGGGCTGGATCTGCTACCGCCCATTCGAGATGTTCTGGACCTCTGTCTGATTCACTTTTCTTAAATTTCTGCAACATTCGTGACCTTTTCTCAAATTTTCAATCTTTTGACCACCACCTCTCCTCCTCTAAACCTCGTCTTCTTTTCCTCACTGAAACTCGGGCGTCTGGGACGACTGACAGCAACCCCTTTTCTGTACCCTCTTACTTTCTCTATACTCAATTTTACTCCAAAGGTGGATGTTGCGTATATGTACACAATGACCTAACTCGTCCTCGTATTCCCGAACTCGAATCTTCCGAATTCAATACCCTCTGGCTACGGCTTACATGCCAATCTCAAACTAAATACATCTGCGCTGTTTACCTTTCTCATAATTCTACTGACTATCCAAAATCCTTTCACTACCTCACTTCCAAGGTGGAATACATTCTTTCCCCTCTCCCTTTGTTGAAATCTCTATTTTAGGAGGTTTCAATGTTCACCACCACCTTTGGCTTTCCTCCCATTTCACTGACATTGCTAGTGAACTAGCTTACAAATTTTCTATCCTAAATGACCTAGAGCAGATTATACAACACCCTACTCGTATCCCCGATCGTCTTAGAGATAGGCCCAACATTCTGGGTTTATTTCTTACCTCTCATCCTTCTTATTCTGTGAAACTTTTATCTCCAATCGGCTCCTCCGATCACAATCTTATATCTGTTTCTTGTCCTATCGCTCCAATTCGGCTTTTGGAACCTTCCAAGAGGTTTGGCACTTCGGCGCCACTGATTGGGAGGTCCTTAGGCAGTGCTTCTGTGATTTCCATGGAATGATTACTGCTTCCGTGGCCGAGGCCCTTCTGAGTGTCCTAAGCGTATCACAGAGGTGATTCTCTCGGGCATGGAAGCGTACATTCCATATTCTATTCCTACTACTAATGCAAAAAAAACTTGGTTTAACTTTACTTATTCTAATGCTATCCGCAACAGAGAGGAGGCTTTCAGAAGGTACCGTCACCATCCAACTCCTGACTCTCACTCAGCTTATATTTCTGCCCGGAATCGTGCAAAATCTGTTCTTCGACTCGCCAAAAATTCCTTCATCCGACAAAAATGTGAAAATCTATCCAATTCTAATTCTTCTCGCTCTTTCTGGTATCTAGCTAAGAACCTCTTTAATAACTTTACTTCCTCTTCTTTCCCTCCAATGATTCCAAGGCACTGGAATCATTGTTTCTTTTTCCTTGTAGGTTTATATATATACAGGGTGGGCCGAAAGTCTGGATCCATAGGAAAATATTTATTTTAATACATAAATTACAACAAATGGTAAATACTTAAAATGAATATTAACTTTAACTCGTAAATGCGTATCCGTGATACTGTACAGTAGTTCGTACTCCAGTATAAATACTCAAATACTTTTTTATTTCAGCCCAGAAATGCTTCGAATCTAACAACAGAAGACCGGGTAAATTGTGTTCATGTACGCAAGACAGGGCGCTACACACAGAGAAGTTGCTACCGAATTCAATAGAAATCATCCTGATACGCATCCAGTAACACATGCGACTGTTGGCAAGTTGTTTAAACGTTTCAAAGAAACAGGAAGTGTACATGATCGACGGCGTTCTGGTCGTCCAAAAACTGCAACTGATGAAAATACCTCTGCAATGGTATGTGAAACTTTAACGAATAGTCCAGTAAAGTCAAGAAGAAGATTATCAAATGAAACACGCATCTCGAGAACGTCAATTCCAAGAATTATTAAAAATCATAAATTCCATCCGTAAGTGTCTCGATGTCAGAGGCCGCCAATTTGAGCATTTGTTATAATTTGTTGTTTATACTGGAGTACGAACCACTGTACAGTATCACGGATACGCATTTACGAGTTAAGTTGATATTCATTTTAAGTATTTACCATTTGTTGTAATTTATGTATTAAAATAAATATTTTCCTATGGATCCAGACTTTCGGCCACCCTGTATAATATATATATATATATGAAAATGAAAATGAAATGAAAAGGTTTATTGGCAGACTATAGTCCATATGACAAATATTATTAATACATGACAGTTCATACACTAAGGATAAAAATATATACAATTGATTAGAAATAATACTGCACTGTCGAAGTTAAGTGGAGCTACAGACAGACGTTTTCGTACCAAAAAGTCCATAGCTTAGAGTAAATGGCAGGACTCATGGATAGTTTGGATGATCGGGTTGGTTGATTTTTTAATTCTTTGCATTAGACTGTGTTGAGCACGTCTTATATATATATATATTATAATATATTATATTATATATATATATATATATATTATTATATAGGAGAGAGAGAGAGAGAGAGAGAGAGACGCATCAGCACGTGTGTTTTTTGGGTATGCAGACAGTTGATCGAAATACGATTGGCCGACAGACAACTGGTCGACAGGACAACTGGCCGACAGGACAACTGGCCGACAGGACAACTGGTCGACAGGACAACTGGCCGACAGACAATTGGTCGACAATATAAATATAATATATAATATATTATTATATTATAAAATTATTATAAAAATATTATATAAGTATATAATAATTATGAATTATATAAAGATCATTTTTTAATTTCCTCTTTTCCCGATTAGTCTAAATACTTCCGTTTTCAATATGTTCGAAAAATTTCCTCTTCGAGAAATTTCCTTTTTCCAGAATAGTCTCGATCACGGAGTAGTTTAAATCACGAGTTTGATTTCCCAAACCCATAAAAATATTATGGAATTCGTTAAAACAGAGAGAGGTGCCAGAAAACGGTGCTGGTTAAGTGTGCGGTCTACCCACGATTCGGCGGTCTACCTTTTAATTATAGCTTCTTATCTTGTTTACTAATTGTTTGTTTACATCCCATTGTCAATCGCCCTTGACGATTGGTTAGGTTTAGTCATGATATTTTCGTTAGTTTTAACGAAAATATCATGATTAAACCTAACCAATCGTAGGTAGACCGCACACTTAACCAGCACCCAGAAAACTTCTGTAGGAAGGATTCGCATACTTAGTTCATAGAATAAGAGAAAATACAATTTATTGGAGATGTGAAAAGCGCAAAGGGTGCAGTGGTAGAGTGAAAACAATTATTCTATACGAGTTGCTTAAAATTAATCGAAATCTACGGGAAAAGTATTGAATGTCCGGTTAGGGCAACTGTCCGCCCTTGACGATCGGTTAGGTTAAGTCGTGATATTTTCGTTGGTTAACAGAAAGAGAGCCGATATTGCAAAAGATGATATACAGTACTACAAACTTTCTATTTTTCATGTTTGATCCTTTGCCTTTCCAGTTGTCCTGTCGACCAGTTGTCCTGTCGACCAGTTGTCTGTCGGCTAATCGTATTTCGACCAACGGTCCGGCTACCCACATTTTTCCATGCATATTCTAGAAAAAATTAACTCTAACAAAGCATTGATTTTTTTTTTGCCATCAGATATCATAAATTTTTCGACTGTTGTGTTTGAGTGAACTTACTGCAGGTGTTAATCACTATTTGCAGAGATGACGTAGTAACCAATCCAGTGGCGTACCTTCGGGGTGCTGAGGGGGCGACTGCCACCCGTGATCGGAAAATATCTGGCCCAGTCGGAAATCTAGAACCAGTGGTAAAATTTTTTTGGCAATAAAAGATATAATATATATATATATATATATATATATATATATATATATATATATATTAATATCCCTGTGGCCAATTTTAAATTCAGCTCCTCATAATAATACATTATATTAGTTACGGAAAAGGTGCCAAACCCCCCCCCCCCCCCCCCCCCCCCCCCCCCCCCCCCCCCCCCCCCCCCCCCCCCCCGAAAAAAGACCACGCTACGCCACTGAACTAATCGGTAACAATCAGCTCTAATTTTTCTACCATTGTTTTGGGCCTTTGCCCAAATTTTGAGGCATTTGCCCGAAAATATTGGAAAACTTGCGAATCTGGGGGGGCTGCATCCCCCCTAGAGCCCCAGGCCTGCACACCTATGGGTGCCAGTGGAGAGGCATTAGGTTTTATGCTTTTTAATTATTACAATGTTAAAAATTGAAATGAATAACAATAATACATATGTTTCCCCTTAAAATCGTTATTCTCTTTCTGAAATATTTTTTTAAGAAAACGTTAATTTTATTACTAGGTAAACTGAAGTAACTTTTTATGATTATTACTGGCTTGTTAAGGTAATCTGACGTCTTCGTGTTTTGGTATTGTTCTATTTTTCTTGCCACGTTTGCCTTGAAATTATTAATTTTTTTGGATCTTCTCCGTTTGGGGGCTAGCAGCGAATTTTAATGAAAATCGGTATACTGATGTAATTTTGGTCACTGATTTAAAAAATATTTTTTTTTTTCGAGAAATGAAAAACAAACATGTTAGAGCACTTTAAATAATTGATGTGTTTTTAACGGAAATATCGTGACTTAACCTAAACAATCATCAAGGGCGTACAGTTGACCTAACCGGGCATTCAAGTGACCTAACTGGTCATTAATTCTTGATTTTTTTTTCTGCAACTTTTACAGGTCTGCCGGGATCCTTCAAAAAACGTATTCTGGTATTTGTAGGTTATTTCCCCCCCACCAATTTTGACAGAATATTTTCGTTAAAACTAACGAAAATATCACGACTTAACCTAACCAATAATAATCAAGGGCGTACAGTTGATCTATTATTAATTATAACATTGTTTGTTTCTGGAATAGTATTTACTCTTTACTAATAGATCAACTGTACGCCCTTGATAATTGGTTAGGTTAAGTCGTGATATTTTCGTCAGTTTTAATGAAAATATTCTGTCAAAATTGGTGGGGGGGAGACAACCTACAAGTACCCGTATTCTTCGTAAAGTTGCATTTTTTACCGTTTGACCGACGCTTTTGGCAATGAAAGAACTGGGTATTTTTATCAAAGGAACACACTTTCCCACACTTAGAGCACTTTTTCATAAAGAGTAGCAGTTTGTGACTCTGGCTAAATTTAACACAATCCTCTGTAACTAGTTTAAGCTAGTTAAAACACACATTAATTTTTTAAAGTGCTCTAACATGTTTTTGTTTTTCATTTCTCCATAAAATGAAAGTTATTTTTTAAATCAGTGCCCAAAACTACATTAGTATACCGATTTTCCTTAAAATTCACTGCTCGCCCCCCAAACGTAAAAGACAATTTTTGTACATAAACCTGATCGTGTAATTCCGGGCTTTCCACTTATTTCTGGTAACAGGCCAGATTTAGAAGTCTTGTTTATAATTATATCATGAATTCATGATCAAGATACAGCTTTGTTAAAAAACAGTTCTACAACAAACAGAAAACTGGCAAATTTTTTGTTGTTCATCTGCAAACAATTAAATTCACATAGACCAAGGGTCGGGGAACTGTTTTGGGTATTACCCAAAAATCTATTTGAGGACGTAATCAAGACGTAAATTCGTAATATTCTAAAATTTAGAATAACGCCACATTTATGTAACAAAATAAAATAAAAATATACGAAAAAAATATCAGCACAAAGTGTCTCTCATACCGCACGCATTACCCCCAAAATTTTTAAATTTACCCCTGTTCCCCGACCACTGAGTCAGAGACATATGGACTTAAAACTCCTCCTGGTTTGTACCCATCGATACATGAAAATCGCTAAAGCGATACCGATACATCGATACATGAAGAACGTCTTAGGCGATACCGATACGCCGATACTTTCTAGATGTCTTAAGCGATACCGATACCGAAACATGCATCGCCGATACATGTGTCGCCGGTACATTTTTATAATTATTCATTTAATATGTAGGTATTAGATATTATTGTTTATACTAGTAATTTGTACGCACTGTAAGTAAAATCAACGACATTTTAATGGGTTTTATAGATGTAAATAAAAACAATTGCTTTATTTAATGAAAGTATGTTTTAATTTTGTAGGATACATGAATGACTGAAAATATTACACTAACAATTAAAAGTAATTACTATTACCCTTCAAAAATACCAGCTGGCTAAACATCTGGTCAGACAGTCTATTCCTTTTTGGAGCGTGAATGTGACCAGCCAAACTAAACAACCGTTCTACAGGAGCAGAGGATGGTAGTGGTGTGTTATACTTCAGGAAGACCCGTAGAATTCCTGGGTAGTGGGTACTGCCTCAGAGATTGGACAGAATGAACCTGTTTAAACTCAACACCGAGTGGGCGTGGCCAATGTGTTGCAACACCAATGAGCGTTTCTATATTATATGAGCGTTTCTATATTATGAGCGTTTCTATATTATGGTTAATTAATCTCAATAACACAAGTACAAACGTGTTTAAACGTTGCGCCGTACTGTGTGACGTGACCAGTAGAGTAGTACTGTCATTAAATAAATATTTAATAATATTATTATTTATGTATATTCATAAATATAACTCAGTAGTGTCATATTATAACATCTATTTAAATATTTAAAAATTCTTATTAATGTATCGAAGTATCGATTTTTTTCGATACATTTAAGAAAATTGACCTTAGCGATATCGATAAATCGATACTTTTGTCAAGTAGCTAAAGCGATACCGATACCGATACAAAAGTACCGATCGATACGTATCGGCGATACATGTATCTAGATACTGCCCATCACTGTTTGTACCCATCTTCAGTTTTAATGACTATGCATGTTCAACATACAGTATCGATGAGAAAGTTAATCTTAATCACTTCAAATGAATTTCAGAACAATCGAATTTCCTTGGCATGAACATGGAAGCACTGAAAACTCTCTTGGAATTCTATCCATATACAGGTTTGCCCAGGCACGTGCACAGGGGGGGGGGCTTGGGGTGCTTGAGCCCCTGCCCTTTTTCTTCTTCATATCAAAAGTGCCCTTTTAGTCAAAATTCATAAATATATTGATTCGACATAAATTTGAATTAATTAGTTATATTTTTATTTAGTTACTGCTACTTCAACAGATTTCCAAAACTGGAATTACTTTGATCTATGATTTTTTTATTAGAATAATAAACTTAACATACCGTTACTATTATTTTGTCAATCAGGGAGGGCGTCCCTAGTGGTAACACTGACTGCAGCTGTTCACTGTTGATTGCGTCTCTCGGGTATGCCCATTTTGTCTTCCCAATTATGTATGAGTTGCTTAAAATTTATGCAACACTTCCAGTAACAACAGCAACTGTGGAGCACTCCTTTTCCAAGCTCAAGTTAGTTAAGCATAAACTGCGGAGCCTGTGTGGAGAAGAAAGACTCTCTGATCTCATGCTGCTTAGCATTGAGAAAGACATCCCTGTTGATAATGAAGAAGTGATAAACATTTTCAAGCGCATGGCCAACAGGAGACTGCTATTATGATTTATTAAACATGTTGGCTTCCTTATTCTTCAGTATGCATTTCATTGTAGATGATTAAGAATTGTTTTTGTATTTTCCTGATAAGAATCAATATTTTTCTATTGCTACTTAAGAGCTGTGGCCATCATATTAAATAGCCCACAGTATATTTCTATAAATCTTTAATTTATAGTTTCATATTATTCCATATTTAAATGTATATACAGCAGAATACTGTAATTTATATGATGAGCAAGCTAAAAGTCAATATAAGTAAAATTGAATAATAATTGTAAATACACTCCAATATTTCAATATCTTCATATCTTTTGAAAATCTTGCAATAAAAACACGCCTTTTTACAACAAATTTTCATTTATTTTCTTTAATCAGCTTTATATACAAAAATAATGCATTGAATTTAATGGAATCTAAGAATATTTACCACATACAATTTTAAAATTTTTCTTTGTGTGTGTATACATATATATAGCCTATATGGCATTGCGGATTTCATTTTTAAAAATGTTAGGGGAGTGCCCTTTTTTCAACTGAGTCCCTGTCCTTCTGAAAGTCTGTGCACGTCACTGGGCCGTTTGCCAGATACTTTTCAAGAAAAGTAGCGAGAACACTACCCAAAAGTAGCGAAATAGAATTCAAAGTAGCCCAAAATAATAAAATAATAATAATAATAATAATAATAATAATTGTTTATATATATATATATATATATATATATATATATATATATATATACAGGGTGGGCCAAAAGTCTGGATCCATAGGAACATATTTATTTTAATACGTACATAAATTACAACAAATGGTAAATACTTAAAATGAATATCAACTTTAACTCGTAAATGCGTATCCGTGATACTGTACAGTGGTTCGTACTCCAGTATAAACAACAAATTATAACAAATGCTCAAATTGGCGGCCTCTGACATCGAGACACTTAGGGATGGAATTTATGATTTTTAATAATTCTTCGAATTGAAGTTCTCGAGATGCGTGTTTCATTTGATAATCTTCTTGTTGACTTTACTGGACTATTCGTTAAAGTTTCACATACCATTGCAGAGGTATTTTCATCAGTTGCAGTTTTTGGACGACCAGAACGCCGTCGATCATATACACTTCCTGTTTCTTTGAAACGTTTAAACAACTTGCCAACAGTCGCATGTGTTACTGGATACTTATCAGGATGATTTCTATTGAATTCGGTAGCAACTTCTCTGCGTGTAGCGCCCTGTCTCGCGTACATGAGCACAAGTTCTACCCAGTCTTCTGTTGTTAGATTCGAAGCCATTTCTGGGCTGAAATAAAAAAAGTATTTGATTATTTATACTGGAGTATATTTTAAGTACAGTATCACGGATACGCATTTACGAGTTAAAGTTGATATTCATTTTAAGTATTTACCATTTGTTGTAATTTATGTATTAAAATAAATATTTTCCTATGGATCCAGACTTTTGGCCCACCCTGTATATATATATATATATATATAGTGGACCTAGTTTTTAGCCGTTTGAGGTGATAATGATTTGATTGTATGCTAGTGATTAATTGATGCAATGACTGATTGCTTATTAATGAAAGGCTGGGTTAATAATTTATGATGTAAAGTATCACCAATTGAAAAGTAGCTATTTGAGTAGGCCCACCATACTATTGAAGTAACAGGAATGGCAGCGAGGGTCACCAGCTTGGATTACACCCAAGCAAATTAATGTTAAGGTTATAAAAAGCACCTTATGGTTTTGTAGTTTAATTAAGAAAATATTTATATTAATTTTCACAGTGAAAAAATACAATGGAAAGACACTGACTAGAAAGCTTAACAATTCTAAAACGACCTTTGAAATACGCTCGTTTATGTGAGGCTTAATGATATACAAAATGGGACAACCTGAAATATGAAACTTAGTGAATACAAAAATAATGCATGTACGTAATAATATAACAAATAGGTTATGTAATACACTGATTAGGGAAGCTACAGATTATGCATAAATGATCACTGAAAGAGGCCTATTAATGACACAGAAAGCGCGTACGTTTTCGTACACTGAATAGAATAAGTTTCGGTACACTGAATAGAATAAGTGGTTATTTGATTAAGTAGGCTAATTAATTGCATGGATGAACATAGAACAACTGAATGGGCCTAATAATAATGGATTAATGACGTGCGTTATGGGATAGGCCTAATGATAGCTGATGGAATATACACTGTAAATGAATTAGGCCTGCAGTAGAGAACTTATTTATCGCACAAATATATAAGTGAACACAATAGCGGATGATGTGAATTACAGGTTCTGAAGGACACTTGAATTAGGAAAATGGTCTACAGCGTTATTAACGAGAGTCAATTAGAACGTTTAGTTACTCACTTTGGGAATATAGCCTACCGTTCGGCGGTAGGCTAATGTAGGCTTCACAAGAGTACTTAGAATAGGATGTACTTATCTTACCCGGACGATGTAAACTCTGTTGAAGGCGGGTTGAAAAGGGACCTATTACCGTAGGCTCGAAGTGTCGTTGATCGTCCTCTGGAAGCTGGTCGCTCACGCGTTGGTCGTGTCGTGGATTAGGCCTCTTGCGAAGGAGAAGATGTTTGTTGTAGAGCTGCGTAGACGTACGCCCGAGTGTTGTTGCTTCTCGAGGTGTAGAAAAGTCTATAAATGATCCTGCAGGCGTAGGCCCGGTTGTGGTGGATGGAATGAAGAGGATCTTGTAGGAGTAGGCCCGGCTGTTGGTGTCTCTTGGAAATTTGTTCCGTAAGTCAAGGTATGATGGGCCTAATGGAGTCTCGTAGACGACCGTTCTTCATAAAGCGATAAAAGTTGACCAGATGTGGAGTGATTTGGGTTTGTAGCTTTCGCCGCCGAGTCACGCAATGTGTCCACCTTGAGAATGCTTCTCGTAGCGTTGCAACCTTGCCGGTGCTCTCGAGGATGATTGATAACCGGTTGAGCGGTAATGAAGTTGTTAGATTTCTTGTATATGTCGGAATTATATTTTAACATCGATGAAGAAGGTTCAAAGTTAAAACGGCAGATGTTTCTTTCTTCCAGCATCATTTTGATGCGAAGTATAGAGGCTAAGAGGTCTAAACCCATACGGTTCCTTAGTTTGGTTTTCGTTGATACACAAAACATAAAAAATATACAATTTAAATTAATATGGAATTCATATTAATGTATATATTCAACTAATATATTAATATTTTATTTCAATAAAATTTATCGATTTTCAAAATAGCCCAAAATAGCTTTACAATTTTTGGAAGTAGCCCAAAAGTCGCAAGTAGCCCAATCTTAAATTTTAGTAGCGCCAGCCCATTCCAAGTAGCCCAATTCACGAAACGTAGCCCAATCTGGCAACCCTGTCCATATATGATATATTCAGAACTGCCAACACAAAATCAATGTCTGTTTCCGATTATGCGTTTTGCAAAACCTTTTCCTCTTTCTGCTGAGGTATCATATCCTGTATATGTATATACAGGATACTGTATATACCTGATGTTCTATGTTCGTTTATACACGTCTAAACAGCTAGCGTAATTTGCACCAAATTTACACATTAAGGAAGGATCAGGGAAGATTTTAATAACGCAAACCGCCACTCCCAGCTCCCCCCTAGGGTTTTTTCCGTTGCGTAAGGCGCAACGGCCATTATATATATATATATATATATTGAAGGATGTCCCCTGTAAATGGTGTCAACTCTTTGATAGTTTGTTTTATACGTGGTGGGGAATGGACGCTTTGTTTCTCTCTCTGCATTAATATCAAAATAAGAAGAGAATAACAAAAAGTGAGATTCATTGAGTGTAAGAAAGTACAATATAGTTTATACAAATCATCACAAGTTAAAATATATATTCAATCAAAATACGGTAGTCGTCTGGGAAAACCAAACACGCATGACGAACTCCCACTCAAACGTAAAGAAAATAAAAAATAAAAAAATTGTGTGTGTGTGTGTGTGTGTGTGTGTGTGTATTGAACGATTACGGTAATAGATAACATGGCCATGGATCCAAATTCCCACCATATTTGCAACTTACGTAATTTAGCAACAACTGAAAACTAAATTAATCAGGCTTAATTTTGTCAAGAATTGCATGATTTTAACTGCATGAATTGGGACGACAGGAAAATATATCTCGTGTCGAACGCATAACAGATTACGAGCATCAAAGTTCTCCGTGACTCATGTACCGAGATTATAAACTCGTTTTCAGTATTTAAATAAATGAAAAATGCGAATACAAAAGAGAGGACAGAAATAGGATGTGCTATTTATACACACGAAAAACATATGACAGAAATGACTGTCTTTCCATGTGAACATAAGTGTTTTACCGAGTGCCAGTGGTTACCAATTGAATAAGTGGTTTTAGTCGAACTGTCTTTAAAATAAATAGTGTTTGGTGCTTTCTTAATTAAATTACCGCGTGTTATTAATCATTCATTAACGGATAAATTTTATTTATTGACTTCATTCATTACTTAAAGTGACCAGATTTTTTGGAGTTAAAAGCGGGACATATCCTGACACCCCGCCCCCACACACACACACTGCCGAGTTTGAGAAAATTTTGAAATTGCAATACTCGGAAAATACGTTTTGGTGGCATCGTAAGCAGGTATTTCAATGTTAATTTCAGCAAAAAACAAGGCCCCATATGACATATATAGTATATGCTCCATTTTCTGTTGTACCAAATATATATATATATATATATATATATATATATACAATACTAACAATAAAAATCAAATAAGAGAATAACGAAACAGAATCAGAGTCAAATTACTACTTTTCCACCAGTGCAAACTGACAACTTTCGTCTTGTACTACGTAATGCCTGAAAACACCAATGAAAACATTAATTATTGGTAGTAATTTTAATAAAGGGGGACATTTTTGCTCAATATCTCCAAAAGCGGGACAATTTCGGGACACCATACGTCAGCGGGACACACTTCTCCAAAGCGGGACTGGTCACCTTATCATTACTATATTATTTGATTAAACCAAGGCGAGTGCACGTGGCTTGCCTTGTTTTGTTTACTTCAAAAATCCAATCCATTAGAAAACGTGGTCTAATTTCTACGGCAGGAGGGATGGACTTGTTTCTTGGAGATGGGACTTCATCTTAATGACGTTAGAGTTGCGCGTTTAGGGAGACTATTTCATAATACTGTCTCTTCTTTTCAGGCTGCCGCAACTCAAACGGTCCCGGCGTAATTTCCTTAAATTTTCCTTGCGCGCGCGAAGGTATCGCGGTTGTAACAAGCAATTTGAAGGTTCTATCCTTAAATGCTCGTAGCCTACGAAACAAAATAAACGATATGTGTTTCTTTAATTGAATTGCTTGCAAAGACTATGATTTAATTGCGATAAATGAATCGTGGCTTAGCACTGAAACACGTGACTTTGTAGTGGAGTACCAAATTAGAGGTTATAAACATTTTGTTAAAAACAGAATAGGTAGGCGAGGAGGTGTTATGTTGTATTATAGGGGATCATTCAAAAACCACGTGGTCCTTTTTCGGTGGTTTTCAAACCCGTCCCCCTACCTTGTGGCCATTTGTGGCCAATAATTTAACCCCCCCCTTCAAAACCACGTGGTCTTCTGATGTCCCCCCTCCCACCGCTTCTTAATCTTATGTAAATTAAAATGCAAATTAAAATAAAGCAAATTAAAAATAATCAAATTAAAAGTATGACGAATTTGTGTTTATAAAGATTCGAGTCTTCTCGAATTTTCTTGAGTTTACGAAATATATATATGATAAACAATATTATAAACAGGATATTTTAATGCTTAGTATTGGCCACGTGGTTAAACGTCAGGACCCCTCCTCCCCCATGTGGCCTTTGGTGGTTAAATAAGGAACCCCCTCCCCCCTTTAAGGACCACGTGGTTTTTGAATGGCCCCATATCAAAGATAATATCGCGAACGTTATAAAATTAAAGCACAGAATTCCAGAACCCATAGACTCGATTATAGCAGAACTTAAATTGAACGATTTCAAACTTCTTGTTGCCTTTATATATAGACCCCTAATCAAACAGCTGATGCGGACAAAGCGTTATATCGTGAACTAAAGGGAATAATAGATAGTAGCAGGCCTTAATTATGGGTGACTTTAATTGCACTAACGTGAATTACGATACAATGCAGGGAGTCGCGAAGGTAATCGTTTAGTTAATTTTCTCGAGGATAGCTTTCTTATTCAAAAGGTTGGGGAACCTACGAGATTGGACAGTATTTTGGATTTAGTAATAACTACGGATGATAGGCTAATCACTGATCTTCAAGTAATAGAACCATTAAGCAATAGCGATCACAATATGGTAGAGTTTGTCCTCTCAGTAAGTCACTCGAACCCAGCTAACTCGACTAAAATTCCTAACTTCCAGCGCGCAGACTTTTGTAAATTTAGAAATGAATTGTCACACGTCAATTGGGAAAACGTAATGGGAACCTCCAGCGCAAAAATAATGTGGGAATCATTTGAAACAGTACAAGATTAAGCGTGCGAAAGTAAATAACAAGCCCTTGTGGTTTACTTCTAGAGTAGGGGATATTATAATTATTATTATTATTATTATTATTATTATTTAATTTATTTTATAAAAAGTAGAGATAGGGCTTATAGGCTACATAAGTGCGATGAAGACAATTTGTGGTTACGAAACAACTACATATCTCTAAGGCGTGAAGCGAAAAGCATAATACGAAAAGTTCAAGCGCGATTGAAATTTCCATAGCTCGTAACGTCAAAGAAAACTCCAAGCAATTCTTTAAATACGTCAATAATAGAAACCCAGTAAAGAGCGTCTTGGGTCCATTGGAAAATTCTGACGGAGAGCTATTTCCCGAAAACAAGCAAATTTTTTACGTCAGTTTTTACAATAGAAACTGTAACGAATACCCCTACGGTCATAGACATAATACCTTTCAATAATGGTAATACTTTAGATAATATTGTGGTGAGTGAAAAGGAGGTACTGCACAATATTTGTAAAATGAAAATACTTAAATCACCGGGGCCGAATTCCATATATCCCATACAACTAAAAGAATTAAAAGAAAGCAGTGTTGTGCCGCTAACAAAGAATTTTAATGCGTCTCTTTCTGAGGGGTGCGTACCAGATAATTTCAAGTTAGCAAATGTAACGCCTATTTTTAAGAAAAGCGATAAATGTGCGGCGGGAAATTATAGGCCAATCAGTTTAACGTCTGTTGTAGATAAGCTACTAGAATCAATAATTAGGGATTGTATAGTCGAACACTTAGAATTGCATAACTTGATTAGAAATACGTAGCACGGGTTTAGGCGAAACAAATCTTGCTTAACTAATCTTTTAGAATTTTTTCAAAACGTGGTCGAAGTTTACGATAGTCATCGGGCGGTTGATGTAGTGTACTCAGATTTTCAAAAAGCGTTTGACACCGTACCGCACAAAAGACTGAAAAACCTAAGATTCATGGAATCAGGGGTGTAGTAATAAATTGGATAGAAGAGTGGTTGCGAGGTAGGAAACAGAGGGTGATCGTTGATGGAGCCAAGTCGTCTTGGGCTAATGTAGCGAGCGGCGTTCCTCAGGGTTCTGTATTGGGCCCCTTGCTTTTTCTTATATATATTAACGATTTAGCTGTCGCCCTAGTCAGTACAGTTTCAAAGTTTGCGGATGACACGAAGTTGGGTGGTGGGGCGATTAATGGATGAATAAAATCTGAATAAAATCATAGATTGGTCAGGCACATGGTAAATGAGATTTAACATCGATAAGTGCAAAATTTTACATATAGGTTCGCGTAACAGTAATTTTGCGTATAGTATGTTAGGGAAGGAGTTGGCAAGCGTAGAACAGGAAAAAGATTTAGGAGTTATCGTTACTGGTGATTTAAAAGTGGCGAAACAAAATACAGCAGCAGTTAATAAGGCGAACAAAGTTCTAGGTTTTATAGCTAAGAATTTTGAGTACAAATCGCGCGATATTATTGTTTCGCTTTATAAATCATTAGTTAGACCCCATTTGGAGTACGCGATCCAATTTTGGAATCTGCATATGCGCAAAGATATAGACAAAATCGAAAGCGTTCAAAGACGAGCAACTAAAGGCCGCTTCATACGAGCGTATTTTTGTCGCGCGTTTTAGAAATGAAAGTAGTTCAATGGGACCGTTCATACGGCGTACGCGCGACAAAACAAACGCCGCGCAGACGCTCACCAAACGCCCGTACTTCCAAAACGCGACACATAAAAATGCGCCAAGCGTTCTAGAATTCTTCGTGTGGTAATGGAGTACTTCAGACGAACGTATTTTTTGTCGTACGTCAGTTGTTTTTCAGCTCTGGCAGAGTCAGTACCCTACTGCAAGTACCTCTGTATTATCTTTGTCTGATGCTGTTTATAGGATGGACCCACCATTTGCGGTTTCTTTGCTTTTTCATAACCTTATTCACCAAATACACACAAACAATTCTCTTGTTTACGTCTTCCATCACGAGCAGATGCAGGCGAACTGAGGTGATGCACGCGACACAATACGTCTGTGTGAACACATGCCTTCTAGAAAAACAGACGCACGCATAATTATGCGCGCGACAAAAATATGCTCGTGTGAAGCGGCCCTAAGATGATTCCGTCGCTTAGGTCGAAGTCGTACGGGGGTAGGCTTAAGGAGTTAAAATTGACTACACTCGTGACTAGGATGCTCAGGGGTGATCTAATCCAGGTTTTTAAAATTATGAATGGGTTCGATAACGTAAATAGAGGGAGCTTTTTCGAAATAGCACAATATAGTAGAACTAAAAATAACGGATGTAAGCTGACAAGTAAAAGGTTCGAGACAACAGTTGCCAAAAACTTTTTTACGCATAGAATAGTAAATAGCTGGAATAGTTTGCCGGTAGAAGTAACTAGTAGCACGTCTATAGATACGTTTAAAAATCGTTTAGACACACATGTTGATAGATTGAGTATAGTTTAAGGTAGTAAAATTAAAGTTTTTATGGTTCGGAACCCACGTAAACTTGTAGATCCCCTCCGCCACCACGGAGGACATGCGCAATACACAATTACAAACCCAGTTAGGTAGACCAGCCATGAGTGGATCCTTGGGTCTTTGTTGGTCTGAAACATTATAACATTATAACAAGTACCTCAAACAACTACGTAGAATTAGAAGCAGTAAAAGTTGAAAAATTAAACATGGTATTAATTGTAATATGTAGACCCTCGAACACTCTAACTACAAAATTCTCAGATACCATTGCAAAAGTCAGAAATCAGATAAAAGTTCTATACTCCCCAAACCAAATATTCTGTGCGGTGATTTTAATTTCCCTTTATGAAATATAAAAGGATAAGAAGAAATATATGTATAAACGAAGACAAGGGAGGCACACGGGAAGACTAGAAGCAGGCAAAATTGCTGCAAGCTCCAGCTGATGAATTTATGTTAACACAAGAAATAACAGAAAGTACAAGAAAATCAACTGCCTAGATTTGGTATTCGCAAACAACAGCAACCTAATTGATAACATAGAAATAACCCCCAACTGTAATATTAGATTACAACGTTATTGAAATAACAACCGATATGTATATTATAAAAGCAACAAGGAAAGAAAGAACGCGCCACGAAAAGAGGCAAATTCAAATTTTTTTATTTTCACTCCTAAGCTATAAATTGGGGAGGTATTACATCCAGTATGAAAGCAATAGACTAGATTTAGAAAACCATCTTTAAATATAAGACAACGGAAGAGATGCTAATAACCCTAGAAGAGAAAAAGCTAGAAATGTGGAAAAAAACGTCCCAAAAATAGCAAAGAGGAAAGAGAAGCAAGTTCGAGAAACAAAAGAGGTTAATATTCCGCAAAAGAAAAAGAGTGACTGTAAAATTAAGAAATTAAAAAGAAAACAATATTAGGAAAATATTAAATGATAAACTGGAGAGTATAGATTGCATCATACAATCATACAGGGTCTAATTGAGACCCATACAGAGGAAGAAGAAGACGCTATAGAAGTGATAAAGGTTAACTCAAAATACTTCTATAATTTTACATAAAGGAAGATGAAAAATCACGCGACTATCGAACCTCTGAAGAAAGAAAAGTGATGATCTAAAGGAAATATCTGAAATATTAAGAGCTCAGTATGAATCAGCTTCCAGCATCCCCAAAACTGACAAACTAATATGTAATAGAAATGATTTCTTTGAAGAAGAATTACAAGGGTAAAGTATAATGGACTTTGACTTCACAACAGGTGATATCACACAAGCTATAGGGAAACTAAAAGCACACTAGGCAGCAGACCCGGACAAATGGAGTGCCACACTGATCCAAAACTGCAAGAATGAAATTCCTACCTAATCCCCACCCAATACAAACCCTACCTATATTTAAAAGATACATCGACGATATCTTTTTTTCTCTTTCACAGTACCAACCATCCCCTCCCCCTTTTCCTTAATTACCTCAATTCCAAAACAATATAAAAATATTAAGTTCACCAATGAAGACGAATCCAACAACACCCTACCCTTTTTAGATATAACAATAACAAAAAATAATAAATTCAGCACCTTCATATATCGAAAACCAGTATGCACAGGCCTTGGTACCAGTTACCTGAGCCACATTCTTTCACTATATACCAACCCTCAACGACTATAGTTCTCCCTTCAACCTAAGCACAGCCAGATAAACTCTCCCGCCTCATCACTGAAACCTACAACCATCCATCTTGACTCTTGAACAAATTCCGATATGAATATCTCCACCACACAACATTCACCCAATTGCTAATTCTTCTGCAATTTGTTAATCACACACTTCTATAGAATATGATAAGTTAACTTATACATTGATTGCTAATCTACAGGGTGGCCCATAAGTTCTAATCGGTTACAATTAAAACGAAAATCCATTTAGCGGAGCTCACACTGACGTAATCGATTACTAAGGAAAGAATATTTTTGGAGATGGTTAGATTTTGCGCTTTAAATAATCAATAAATATTTCTAAACTTATTATAAACATTTTACTTTGTTTAATTTTTTTTTGTATTTTCGCTTTAATTATAACCGATTGGGATTTATCGACCACCCTGTATATTCGTCATCCCTGTTTAACTATTTGTATTTTAACTGTCATCTTGTCCTTTGTATGCCTTTTATACATTCTCTGTTTTATTATTCTATAACTAATCATGTAATAATGTATTTTTATTATCTCATTTTATTATCTTAGTATATTTTTGTATACAGGATGTATTTAAAGTAACGCAAATGAGTAGACAAATCCTATTTGAACTGGTTTAAACTAGTTTCAACTTGTTTTTTAACTCGTAAAAACATTTTCAATACCTTTATAAACCTTACTATGGAATATACAGTTGTTATAAAAAGTACATGTAATAAATATTACTCGTCCATGTTCACTCGCGTTAATATACTTCAAATCGGATTTGTCTTTTCACTCACGTTACTTTATACACACCCTGTATTTTTGGTTCATTATATCTCATTATTTTTCTTACATCTGTTCATATTTTTAACTTTACAACTTTTGTATATGTTTTTCAACCTTTCAAATGTTCCGTGCGATGATTCCTCATTTCATCAAGGTCAAGCTTGTCGCCCCTCCTATCGAGTTGGTCTGGTAAAGTAGTGAGTTGGTTTCTCGTTCTCTCCACCTCACATAGTCAGGTACGCCCGGCTCATCGGGGATTGTTCTGAGCCACGCGTCTAATCTTCTTTTGAAGATGTCCACCGCAACACCACTCGTGTTCCTTAGGTCTTTGGCCAGCTGATTAAACAGTCTTGGTCCTTTCACAACAAAACTATTTTCTTTCAGGGTTAAGGCTGTTCCCTGTCTAGCCTTTAATTTGAGAACACGACACAGTCTTCCTTTTCTACTTTCCACTGTTGTTTGGGGAGTTACAGGGTTCATAGTAAGATCAGGGACTAGTTTCTCCATTATTTTCCCAAGTGTAAATAATGGTGTGTGTGTGTGTGTCTTCTCCTTTCCAGTGAATATAGGTTTAATTCGCGTAATCTTTCCCAGTAATTTAGTTCTTTGCACCCATTGATCTTGGCTGTGAAGCTTCTCTGAATCCCTTCTAGCTGTCTAATGTCTTCTTTTTTATATGGGCATGTTAGGACCGAGCAGTATTCCAATTTGGGTATGATCAGTATTTTCAGTAGAGGAATCATTATATTCCTATCCCCAGTGGCGTACTAACGGGGGTGCGAGGGGGGCGGTCCGCCCCGGGTGACAGCCAGGAGGGGGGTGCCATCGGAAGAGTTGAAATATCAGTAAAAGTTTTCAAACCAAATGAAAAATTCGCCAAAGTAAGAAAAAAAAATTTAAAATGTTCAAACTATTACAACAGCTTAATGTTAATTTCCACTATAAAATTAATTTTTATTTTTATTGGCACTACAAAATTTACAAACGAAAAATTAAATATTTGATAAAAATTACATCGAAAGGCGAACGTTTGTTGACGTTTTAGTCATCAGTTTGTTGAGCATAGCCAGCTGGCTGTAACTGACATTCCAAGTCCTGTTCACTTGACACTGTGACTCCACATACATGAGGTATGTTTCATTAAATAATTATGATAAAGCATAAAGTGCTGGTGTTTATAACAATATCATGGTACTTATACCAGTGTCCAGTAATTTTTGACAATGTGGTATCATAGTGATGTTTAAGTGTTTATAAATGCATCGTCGTGATGTTATAGAAACTCATGTTTATGAATGGTGGTCCCTGTGACTACTGGTTATCAGTAAAAAGACACAGGAAAGTCACACTTTGCACTAAACTTTAGACTTGACTTTTTTCCTACAACCATGACTACTGAAGTAATGATGATGTGTATGACTAAGTTTTTTATGATGACTATGTGGTGATCTTACGATGGTGGTGGTGATATGACTGCATGATTTTTTTTAATGCAACTACATGGTGATGTTAAGACAGAGGGTGATGATGTGACTGCATGGAGATGTGTTAATGCTTACATGCTTAATATAGTAAACACCGTTTCAGATTTACATCAACAACTACAGTACTATTCTATATTGAATTAGTACTAATGCTTATTGGCTTAGTCAAGTTCAACAATTTTACAACGTCCAGTGTAGTATCATTGTATATTTAATATGTTGTTAATGCTTACTGCTTATTAAATAATGATATCAATTATAATAGCTAGTGTTATACCACACTATATTGAATTAGTGATAATGCATTGGCATTGATAATTAATTGTCTCTGCTTGTCTGGGTTGATAATCTGATAACTCAATGGGTATCTGGTTGGACAAAGTTTGAGAACCACTTGTTTGAAGCTTTTCTGTTGTAATAAATTTGTTTTACTTCTTTATTTACTGGATATACTGTTAATTTTCATTCTGTCAGTGGTCCTTCTTTTCAGTCTCAACTCATCGATGGGAAGTGCTGATGGAGAATGTAGGCATGACAGTTAAAAGACTTTCCCAGACAAGATGGAGTGCTCATTATGACGCTGTGAAACCAGTGAAGGCAAATTTTGAAAAGCTGACCCCAACCGTTGAAGTACTGTGCGATCCCAAAGAAAATGTGGACATAAGAGGATCAGCTCACATTTTGCTGTCTGCTGTATGTGATTTCTCTTTTTTGAGTTACCTTTCTTTCTGGTGTGAAGTCCTGGCAGAAATTAATCTCACAAAAGTATTTGCAAACAGTTGGAATCAGCCTTGAAAAGTGCATTGTGAAGCTCCAAGCTCTAAAACTGTTTCTTGAAGAAGAAGAACAGAAGAAGAACTTCGGAAGTATATTCCAAATTTGACTCAGATTTTCGATGAATTCTCTGATGAAGATATCATTGTGGAAATTGGACGACTTCGGAGGCATTTGGAAGCTGCCAAAATCAGCGTTGAAGAGGCAAAGAAATGGACAGCATTGCAGTTTCTGGAGTTTATTGTGAAATGGGATTTTTGTGAATCTTTGCCAAGCTTATCACTGTGTTTGAGATTCTTTTTTACTGTTTGTGTGTCTATTGCTTCATGTGAAAGAAGTTTTTCCAAATTGAAATTGATAACAAATTTCTTTCGCTCGACTATGAGTCAGACAAGATTGACAAATCTGGCTTTACTTTCAAATGAACATGAATATGCAAAGAAGGTGAATTTTGATGAGGTCATTGATCAATTTGCAGAAATTAAGGCTCGAAAGCAGAGACTGTGAACCCCCTCTATTTACCCTTGAAAAATAGGCTGAGCGTTGAGACTGGATTTCCTTTTTTTTTTTTTATAAAACAAAATGCAGTATTACCTGTTCACTGAATTTTTTAATGTCCTGCATTTTTCTTATTTCCAATTTGCTTATGACAGTACTCTACTGTTTAAAAATCTACTTGCAAACATAATATATTTTTCTGTGTTAAAATTTTAAAATTATTTATGGGGGGGTGCCAAAGGAAGGATCCGCCCCGGGTGCCAAATACTTTAGGTACGCCCCTCCCTATCCCTTCGTTTAAAGGTTCTCAGTATCTGCCCAGTTATTCTCTTTGCTCTGTTTACTGCTATCTTATTTTGTGTTTCAAATTTAGCATACATACATATATATTCTTCCTTTCATTTTTTTTACTGCTAAAAAGTATTTGGAGCAGTTTAGAAGCACCATCAGGCATTAGTTACAGCCTACAGGCCCTTACGCAGGATTTTTCAAGAAGGGGTGCAAAGCTTGCAAACATGAAAGGTGTGAATCATATGAAAAATTTTCTTTCACAATGAGGTATCCACAGTTATGCCAAAAATATAAAATACACAAAATAAATATGCTTCACTTTACTAAATCTTGCTATAATTTCAATCTATCATACTAATCGTTTGAATAGATCAACAAAAAAGAGCACAACTCGATCGCCAGGTTTAAAATGGCGATTATCGTTTGGCACTTTTGGTTTGGTGATAATCGGCAGCACCGTATTTTTCATAAAAAAAAGAGTGTAAAATATGTAAATTTTTAAAGTATATCTTTACTTTAGATGTTAAGTGGGCGACCTATATTTTTCTTCTTCTAGAGCAGGGGTCTTCAACCTTTTTTGCTTCACTGTCCACTTTTACAATATTTTGGCATCTGAAATAAGTTCACCACCCACCTAAACCATATTAACTTAATAATTACTAAAAAATTAAAAATTTTAAAATGTTATTCATACATATTGTATACAAATATTAAAATAAATGTTTAATTAATGCGAGACTTGTGGTTGGTGCCTACTAACCAGGGACTCATTGTCAGGCTTTAATTTACTAAGGGTCAGACAAAGATCTTCTCTTTTTGATACGTTCAAACGATTTCTTTCTTTGGTCAGTAGATGGTTGACTGCACTGAATCCTGACTCAACTAGATATGAGGTAGGGAATGCTAGCAGTATTAATGAAATTTTGTTCCACAAGTGTAGATAGAGAATAGGCATTTACTTGTTCTGCCAAAGTTGTGCATATCAACCTCGGTTAAAATTGGCTTTACACTCGTCGTCATGAAGCAATTCTAATATCTCCTCTTGGCACGTAACTTCCACGTCACACACATTTGTGATGAATGGAGTCATCATCCATGTATCAACCTTCACGTCTATTATATCGCTGAAACAATTCTGCATATCAATAAAGGTGATCTCCAAACTTCTCTCTGTCACCAGTTGTAAGATCATCTTTGACAGAGAATAGTTCTGGAAACTGGTGGAATTCTTTCTGTAGAATGTTTTGCCTGAATAAAGCTAATTTGTCGATGAATATAGAGAAAACATTTTTGCAGTCAATGAGTGTCGCCTTGAAGTCTCAAGTTAATTTCATTGAATTTCTTAAATATTCCAGCCAAGTAAAAAGCATCCATCTTTATTCCTTTTAATTCATCGAAGAAATTTTCATAAAATTTATTTTTTTATCTTTCAATTTTAAAATCTGAACTTCACTTACTTTTGTAGCGCCCACTAAAACCTCAAAACGCCCACTGGTGGGCGCTACAGCCCACGTTGAAGACAAATAAATAGTGCTTCAGAAAATTTAATTGGGGAAATATAGTGATTCATCGTAAGTGCGTCCGACATAAGAAAAACGTAAACAGTGGCAACAATGCGTGGTGGAGAGGGGTGCGTGCGTGCGCACCCCTTGCATCCCTCTTCCTGCGTACGGCCCTGAGTTATGATGAATATTCCCAAGTAATTACTTTTCCTATTTCCTACTCATAATTCTTTCATCCATTTTGTTATTCCTCGCATTCGTTCGTGCGGTGAGTATCCTCTTTTATTCAACCCCTGTATTTTAGTCTTTTATTTATCTAACATAGTGTAAAGTGTTTTAAAATTCTATTTGCACTTTTTTGTTATTAGCTTCTTAATGTGTATGCTTTAAACTTTAGCCCTGAAGAGGATTCTCCTAAAACGTTGGTCACTCAAAGTGCTTCTCAATGCAGCCTTTGTCCTCCTCCTTCTCCTTCTGAAAATTAAGCTCCTTAGGAGCGAACCTGTGAGTGATTATAATTATATGTTATACTCGTATTATGTAATAATTATATAAGTATTATTATTTTATATATATATATATATATATTAGTGATGTAGCGGATGTCATTTTTTTCACATCCGCGGATGCGGATGCGGATGAGGATGTTTGGTTTCAACATCCGCGGATGCGGATGTCTACATTTTCGTTATTTTTTAGGATATATTCGAGATTTGTTGTGTTTAACGTATATAATAAGTTATTATATAGAGAGAGCTGTAGCTATAATGTAGTATAATTGATTAATGGTACAATAATTAATTGCTGTACTTTTCTCTGAACATATAAAATAATATCAAGCATCTAACTAATATAGAAATCAATTAGTGAATTCGTCTGCAAATAAATTCGTTATATTTTGTTGAGTTTCAGCCACAATTAAAAACCATAATTGTGTTACCAGGATGCGGGACGTGAACCCAACTCAAATGCACCCCACCGACCTCTTTCCCCAACCTCCTCCACCCTTATAGAAAGAGATCTTTAATTAGCTTGATAACTATTTATATTAAGTTTAAAGTTTTATTAGGCATATTTATAAATGAGTAATTAAAATAAAGTAAACTAAGATGTTCATCGTTTAATGTTCAAACTTAATTATAGGAAGGTTATGCTTAAGGAACATTAATTTTTCTGCCTTTTCTGCTGCCAGTCTGTTTCTCTTTTCATCATATATTAATCCAGCACTGCTAAATAATCTCTCGCTTGGTACGTTTGTTGGAGGACAGGCTAAATGTTTCCTTGCAAGTTTACTCAAGTATGGATAGATATTCTGCGTATTTTTCCACCAACTAATAGGATTGTCACATGCAGCCAGGCGTTTTTCTTGGTGATAGCTCTCGATCATTTTTACTACATCTTTTGACATCGCGTAGGTCTCGTCATTGCTGCTTGACTCAAGAAACTGAGAGACAGATTCTGTGATAGATTTGCTTGTTGAAGGTGTTGGTTCTGTCACTGAAACTTTTATTCTTTTGGTGGGTGGCGAAGCGACAGATTCAAGAAATTGAAGCTCTTCAACTGCTTTGCCAAGTGATGATTTAACTCGTTCTAATGTACTAGGTGAAAATAACTTAGCTTTGTAACGTGGATCTAAGTAGGTTGCAAGAGAGTAACTTCATACAAGAACAGCCTCTCGTCTTGTCGCTTGCATCACTTTTGCGCACAATGAACTAGTTCTATTAATATAGTAGAATTTGATAATTTCCGCTTATTAATGACATTTTATCTCAACGGTCCACATCCGCACGACATCCGCAGTCCAAAGTGCGGATGCGGGTGCGAGAAAATGTGCGGATGTTCCGCGGATGCGGATGCGGATGTGACCTACATCACTAATATATATATATATATATATATATAATGATGTCAAGTGGGTTCTCATAGGGAAATAAGATAATTATAGAACTGAACGAGAAAAACGAGTAGAACTGTGTCAAAGACGAATAGAAATGTATGAACGACTACATGGAATACAATTTGAGCATGTACTGGATTAATTGGTAAGTTGATTGTATTGTTTGTAATGTAGAGTTAAAACGTTTTTCTCGTTCAATTCTGTTATATCTTATTTCCTTATATAAAAACGGACTTTTGTTACACCCTTTACACCTTGACGAGGTGTACTTCTGAAGTTCTGAATACACGAAAGGACTTGGAATCATTTTTCTTTTCCTTGTGGGTTTGCATCATATATATATATATATATATATAGAGAGAGAGAGAGAGAGAGAGAGAGAGAGAGAGGAGAGAGAGTTACAAGGAATTACAAGGACAAGAAGAAGCCTCAAAAACCTTTCGGTCCACTCTGGGAGATTCCTGTTACTAAACTCGTGTATTTTTTAATTATTTTAGCAGCAATAGAATACTGAACAGAAAAGGTCGAAGAAAGTACCTTGATCCTGGAAAAGTAGCCAAGGAAATTTTGTGGGAAAGAGGAGAATAGAAAAACTAGCTTTACAATTATGATATGCACACTAGGGCCGAATCCCGGTATTGAAATACCGGTATTAGAAAAAAAGAGACAATACCGATACCGTGGATGTCAATACCGGTATTGGAAGTATATTTTATATTTTTTTTAAATAGTTGTTTTAGGCGAAATATGAATTGCATTTAAAAAATATGAGCTTAGAGGTTTGCTTTTTTCCTAAAAAGACAAATATTCGAAATCCTCAGAATAAAAAAAAATATTTTAATGTATCATTATTACCTACTTATAGGCAGAGCTGGGCATTTGCGGCATATTTTGCGGTACTGCGGTACTTGCGGTACCACCGCACCACCACCCCGGGCCCCCATAACGCAGTACCGCAAAGGATCGCTGAAAGTACCGCAGTACCGCTACCGCATTCAAATTTCCGCGTACCGGTTTGGTACCGGTTTGGTAGTGCAGCAGTACCGCAGTACCGCAATATGCCGCAAGTGCCCAGCTCTGCTTATAGGTACTATAGATATGCCATAGATTCTTATTTGACCTTTAAGTTTTATAAGAATTGCTGAAAACGTTTTTTGTCGTCTGAAATCGAAGGAATACGTATTTGAAACGATTGAAAACTTTTTTTGTCGTCTGAAGACTGAAAACGAAGGAATACGTATTTGAAACGATTGAAAACTTTTTTGTCGTCTGAAGACTGAAAACGAAGGAATACGTATTTGAAACGATTGAAAACGTTTTTTGTCGTCTGAAGACTGAAAACGAAGGACTACGTATTTGAAACGATTGAAAACGTTTTTTGTCGTCTGAAGACTGAAAACGAAGGAATACGTATTTGAAACGATTGAAAACGTTTTTCCATGATTTAAAAGTAATGCCCTTTCCCTGAGGTGCCAGTTACGCTTCGAATCTTCTTGCAACAGCAAAGTTCCTCCAATCAAGATAACTTATGGCCTCTTTTTGCGAACACTGAACAACAGTGACGTGCACAGACTTTCAGAAGGGCAGGGGCTCAGTTGAAAAAAGGGCACTCCCCTAACATTTTTAAAAATGAAATCCGCAATGCCATATAGGCTATATACTGTAGTATATGTATACACACACAAAGAAAAATGTTAAAATTGTATGTGGTAAATATTCTTAAATTCCATTAAATTCAATGCATTATTTTTGTATATAAAGCTGATTAAAGAAAATAAATGAAAATTTGTTGTAAAAAGGCGAGGAACCATTTCGACAAGGTTGTATTGCCACATGCTAAAGCTTGGAGTTCCTTATTTCTCTGTTTCTTAAGCCTTTCCTTGCGTGGCATTTTTAGTTCTGAAAGTAAAAAAAAAATTGCTTCAAAAATATATTTCCCCTCACTTTTATTATCTTAGGCCTAATCTAATCTAATCTAGGCAGTAGACCTAATTAAGCTTTTGTTAACCAAATTCACAATATTTAATAGCATGCAATTTCTAAATAGTTACTTTACTTATAACTTTTATAAGTATCAATCAGCAGGATAAAGGGCAGAAGGATCTACCGTAATTGTCGTCCTTGCGGAAAAATTGCATCGTTTTATAATAATAATCTAGGTATTTTTATTCACTTTAATGAAAATTGTATTGTTTTTAAAAAATCAATTTCATATTAAAAATGAAAAGGTTATGATATGTTGTTTAATAAATCATTTATTAATTTAATGAAATTCATGCCAGTACTAAAACCCAAACTCCATCGTTTGACACACTGGTGTACTGATGGGCCTAGCCTAGTAGGCCTAAGACTAAGTAGGGGACGTGGACGTTTTTACCAACTTTACGAGTAATGTCATACAATATTTTTTGGAGTAATGTCACACTGCTTTGGATTCCAACTTACCATAATTATCAGTGAGAAATCACTAGTTAGCTTAGGTTAACGTAAAATAAACAAACAGTAAACAATACACCCACATACCCGAGAGACGCAATCAACAGTGAACAGCTGCAGCCACTGTTACCACTAGGGACGCCCTCCCTGATTGACAAAATAATAGTAACGGTATGTTAAGTTTATATTCTAATAAAAAAAATCATAGATCAAAGTAATTCCAGTTTTGAAAATCTGTTGAAGTAGCAGTAACTAAATAAAAATATAACTAATTAATTCAAATTTATGTCGAATCAATATATTTATGAATTTTGACTTATATACAATGTCGAAAAAGTCAAGTGTTTGGAATTATTTTACTAAGAAAAAAGATCAGAACGAAGCAGAGTGCTTAAAGTGTAAAAAAGTGATAAAGGGCGGTGGAGGTTCAAGAAGCGGATTACTTGTTCATTTAAAATCGATTCATCAGATCACTGATTCTGAAATAAACACGCTTGGGAATGAGAATTTTGACTATTTTTTTCCTTTTATAATGTTCGTTGATTGTTAATAATTCAATAATATTATAGCTATATTAGATATCCTTAGCTATAGGATCTTTTCAAGACTTAATATTTGTGGCATATATTAACTGGCATAGTGGTTAAATAAAACACAAGGCTTACATTTTGAAGGACTTGGATTCGAGTTTGGGTGCTTTAAGCCACTAAACTGACTAAAGTCAACGTCGGTCGACAGGCTAGCTGGTATAAGAAGACATATATACATTCTTATGGCTATGGGACACTCGAGTGAAAGATGAATTTTTAACTTTTTTTCACTATTAAATTGGTGATTTAAAAATAAAAAATATTTTATAAAACCAGTATCAATACCGGTATTGGCAAAATAATCGGTATCAATACCAGTATTGAAAATTTCGGCATTTTAACAGCCCTAATGCATACATAGAAATCTTATAATACCGTAGCCTTGACAATGTCCAGCAGTTGTCAGCCAACATGCAGACCCCGCCCCCTTCCTAATCTGACTCAAATCCTAAGTAAAGTAAATTTGTGTGGCACTCTAAAACTGCGAGTGATAGAAAAATTCTGTTTTCATTTCTGTAATCAACATAAAAAAGTACATATAGTTCAAGTAAAAATATCTCTGTGGCAAAAACTGTTGACCAGTGAATTACCGAAGTATCGGGCCAACAAAGACTCCGTGGCCAGCTCAAAAAGGATTAAGAGAGAAGAACAAGTCAAACTTTCCGTGCTTACATTTATGTACGTGCAAAGCTATCACACAAAAATACAAATGAAAAGTCTTCTCTTCGCGTGGGCCACTGCAGGGAAAGTGAGGAAATTCCACTACAGAAGAAGAGGGGGTTAAAACGAAAATAAGATCTCCCGTACTATGCTCTCATTTATCACGTGCACTCAGTAGTTATCCAAAAGAAAAAAAAAAGAGAAAAAAAAACAGTGATAATAGATACGCGATTTGTCTTCATTTTTTTTTTTTTTTTTTTTTTTTTTTTAGAGAGAGAGAGAGATTGAAAACTTTATATGAACTAATTGTATCTAATTCATTGCTTCACTTCCTCTCTCAAGCTCCAGTAAAAATAAAATAAGCGTTTATTAAAAGACGGATAATTTCTTTGTGGTGACTCGTATGCTTAACATATATATTGAAGAAGAATTACTAAATATATATATAAGTTGAAAATAAGGAAATATTTTTCAGTCTGCATTTGTACCGGCTACTGATCGGTTGAATTTACCTTTTCTTATAAATAGTGTTGTATGTAAGTAAAAATCGGACATGCTGTCATATTTGGCTTGGCAAAAATTAAATTTCATAACATGGCGTAAGAAAATGAGACTATATATGCTTGAGTTTGTAACGAAGTGGTCATTTTGAGTTGTGTTGAGTTTAATTTCAGTTTCGTATTTACGTTCGTGTATTTGTGTTGAGTTTAACTTATTTTATATCAAAATAGAAATAAACACACGCTTAGTTAGACCTTTCCAATTTTGTCAAATTTAAAAAGTGGTCGAAAACTTTAACTAGGAGGTAAGTTGTTAGGGGGTTCCATATCGGCCTACGGTTCTCTACAGTGACAATGACAAAAACTAATACATCCTGTGACGAACCTCGACAGTCGACACTCAAACGCGTTTCGAACATGAGCTAACGCGACATTCTTGGTTAAATGAGAGTTAGATTTACTTGAAAACATAAATAAAAATAAATGATGGAAAATACACTCAAACGAATTACGTGAATTCATGGAAGAAGTTATGGTTCTTTTGCATTATCCTCCCAACACTAATTTTTTTATATAATGTTGGTTTGGTTTTGGTACTTTATTTTCCTTCCATTATAAAAAAAATTAGTGTTGGGATTAGGTTAGGTTAGGTTTGGTTAGGTTAGGTTAGGTTAGGTTAGGTTAAAAACAACCCGCCGCAGGCGTTAGCCGTAGTTTGATTTTCCTTCCATTATAAAAAAAAAATAGTGTTGGGAGGATAATGCAAAAGTACCGAAGTTATTTCTAAGTTACCCGACTGCAAAATCATATACTATATTTATTTAGTGGGTAGGGCCTACTTTTTACCTAAGAGAAATTAAGTGTGGATTTATTTATGTAAACTGTAGAGGATCGAAATAATACAGAATTACTGGCCCCAACTTGAATCTGCTAGCTTAGTTTAATTAAACTAAAAATACTATAAATACAGCAACTGCGTTAATACTTAATATGTATCCAATTACAGAATGAAAACACCCCGCAAGGGGGTTCTAAGTTCGCGCTCTTTGTGCTCGTTTGTACGTGCTTGTTCCTGGAGGTTTCACGTGCGCCCTCCCGGCCCTAGCACCCAAGGATAATGGGGCTCGACCTTGCAGTCCTTGTCATCCTTGGTCTTTTTCCACTTCGACTGTCCCCTCCACCCTTTCTTTTTCCTGTCTTTCCTCTCACTTTTTCTTTGTTTTTCCGCCGAGGTGTGCCCTTTTAAATAGAGGCAAATCGGTTTTTCCCGAACTTAATAGAATAAACTATGAAAACAGGATTTTCCGCTCGAAAATGAAATCAATTGCGAACAGAGAGTCTGCCTGTAAAGTTTGTAATCTCTCCTTCAGTTCCAAGGTCACCGAATAACTTTGAAGGAGCTTAGTTGCTAAGTATACTTTTAGGAACATTATTGGCTCCAGGACAAAATCGATATTTCATGTTTCTTGTAATGTTTTAGAGAAATATTGGATCGCCTGAAGATCAGGGCCCCCAGCGTACAGTTGACCAAACGATTGGTTAAGTTAGGTCGTGATATTTTCGTTAGTTAGCCTTATAAGGCTAACTAAAGAAGGATCTTTTCCGTTTGACTGCCGCCATTGAAACATAAGAGGTGAGTGCCCCCAGTCTTCTTTACTTAGCCTTATAAGGCTAACTAACGAAAATATCACGACCTAACCAATCGTTAGGTCAACTGTACGACCTTGACGATTGGTTAGGTTAGGTCGTGATATTTTTGTTAGTTAGCCTTATAAAGCTAACTAAAGAAGGCTGGAGGCCCTGATCTTCAGGTGATCCCCTTATTTTTCTGAGTACACGATTAAAACTTAAAAATTAAGCATGGATCTTGAAAGTAATTAAAATTGTTTATAAGAAACAAAATTTGAAGGGGAAATTAAGAAAAGTTTTTTTATAAAGTAACTTATTTTGTATCATCAAGACATTTCAGTTAAAATACAAACTACAAAAAGTTTAATTATGTTTCAATGGCGGCAGTCAAATGGAAAAGATCCATAAAGAAGGCTGGGGGCCCTGATCTTCAGGTGATCCGAAATATTTTCCTGAGGTTTGTTCGCTGTTGCAAATTTTTAATGTTTGTCGTTGTAAGTGCTGGGATACGATTCGATGATCGAGAATTTGTGCTCTCTCTCTCTCTCTCTCTCTCTCTCTCTCTATATATATATATATATATATATATACAGGGTGTCCCGTAAGTCTGGACCCATAGGGAAAAATAATAAAATTACAAAATAGTCCAAAAATTTATTACATAATCTGTTCAAAGTGTCCGCCGTTGTGTCGCACACATAGTTGAAGACGCAATCTCCACTGCGACAGCACTTTCTGAATCACAGTCGCAGAAATTTCTTGACACGCCTCCACAATGCGTGCTTTAAGGTGGAAAATGTTCTGAAGTTTGACCTCGTACACTTTGGCTTTCAAGTGGCCCCACAAATAAAAATCATAATAAAAAATAATAAAAAAATAATAATAATAAAATAATAATAATAACATAATAAAAAAATATATAAATCCCTATGGGTCCAGACTTACGGGACACCCTGTATATATGTATTCAGGATAAAAACGAAGACGTAGAGCAAAAAGTCGTCATATTTGGCTGTAGCTGACATTTCGGGCAAGTCTACCCATTTTCAAGGTTTAATTAATAAAAAGCTAAAATAAATAAATGACGAGTTAAAACCTAGTCCAGTGTACAAAATTCAAACTGTTCAAAAATAACAAAATAAAAAATACAAAGTAGAAACAGGCTGGGCCAAAATCAAATCAAAAGTAAAATATATAAATGACAAAGGATATACGAATGATAAATATAAAACCTAAAACTAAAGACATTCTAAAGTAAAATTGTTAAAAAACTTTACAAATAAAAAGTTAAACGGAATAAAAAGTTAACGAAAAACCACAAGAATAAACCGACATACTTACGCTCAGTGGTGTAGTGCTAAATAAAGAAGTGAGTGAACGCATTTTGAAAGTGATACTCAGATGCGGGGGGGACAATGGCGAGCGCGGCGAGCCTATACAGCTGGGGGTCCGGGGGCACTGTAAGCCCCCCGGGAAATCTTTTGAAATCTGACCAATTTCAGGGATATTTTGAGGTCATATGCACTGGATATTAGGATATATTCCAAGGTTGAAGATGCAATATTTCCAGTGTCATTAGATATACGACATCCAGTACGATCAATAAAAATAGCTAACAACTGGAATGATTAATTAAAAAAAGTTAACAACTGGTACGCCGTGGTGACTGTTTCACCAGATCTTTATAGGCTAGCATTGCCTCAGTCGAAGCTAAAAGAAATGAAGCAGTTAATGAATGATTCTTTCTCATATTTCTTCTAGGGGTGGGAATTAAAATTTCATGACGTTAGAGATTTGTAAGTTCGGATTTATTTGAAATAGTGAGGGAACGCCGTTCCGTCTACCAAAAAAAGTAAGGGAACGCCGTTCCCACGCGTTCCCACAGCACTACACCACTGCTTATGCTCACTTGACAGCCACAAGAAACTGAAACGAAAAGGAGACAGGGTCGCGGGGAAAATTTAGTAGGTAGTTGTTCTAATTAATGTAAAGCGGGTAACAGCTAGAATCAATGTCTAGACTAGGGTTCAAAAACTTTATACATAAAGATTCATAAATACGAATGGAGGACGAGCATTTTAATGAGTTAAGAATTTTGAAATTTTCAATAGAAACGTTAACCTTACAATTGATAGAATGACTTCTGATAGCAGACTGTTCTTTTCTCAACAAAACCTTCCCTGTCCTATGACTAATACCCATATGGGAGCAAAATCTCGCCTGCAAAGAACGAACTGTACTGCCAACGTAGTTCCCCTGGGAACACCCAGGGCAGGTAAACAAATAAACGACAGAACAGCTCATCGCAGGGGAGATTTTGTCCTGGAATATATATATATCCTGGAATATATATATATATATATATATATATATATCGAGACGCAGCAAAACCCAGCTGCTCATCCTCCTACACAATAAAAAAAATTGGTTGGGAGATAAATGGTTACCCTGAGTAGCCTAGTGGTTAAGATGCTGGGCTGCTGGTGGGGCGTGGTTCGGATTCCACGTTAAACTGTAGGTTTAAGGTGGAGTGACAGACTTGACCTTTGTCAGAATGAACAATTTGGGCGGAAGCTTAACCAAGGTTAACGAAGGTTTTATATATATATATATATATATATATATTATATATATATATATATATATATATACAGGGTGTCCCATAAGTCTGGAACCATAGGGCAAAATGCTAAAAACGGCAATAAAAACGCCGAAGAAACTTTTGGGGACTGTTTGTGAAATGAGCGAGGATGGTAGCGGCTGTGTCATCGTCGGTGGATGTCCTCGGAGGTCCACTGCGTGGTTTATCTCCTATGGATCCCGTTTCCCTGAACTTTGCTACAAGTTTGCCGACACAGCTGTGTGTTATCGGCGCGCAGCCCGGATGCAATCTGTTAAATTCCTCAGCGACCTCCCTTTGACTCCGATTTCCTACGAGCAAAATTACCTGGATGCGTTCTTCCTTACTCAAAGACATCATGGGCACTTGCATAAACGGTAAAACATGAATTACTTATTTTACTCTATGGTTCCAGACTTATGGGACACCCTGTATATATATATATATATATATATATATATATATACACACACGAGGTGTGATCAGAAAGCTTGGTAAATAGTCCCGCAACTAATGAACGCGTGTCACTAGGTGATGTCAGTGTGTATGGCTGATGACGTCACCTTGGCCACTTGCCAGATGCCAACAAACACCATTCAATTACGCACCAGTGCGCCGTGTCATTGCTTTGTGTGAGGGCGTTTTTGTGGCGTCTGGCGATTTTGCAGAAAATGTCGAAATTTGAGCAACGTGCAAACATCAAATTTTGTTTTAAACTTGGTAACACGGCTACAGAAATGCAGGAATGCTTGCAGCTGTCTACGGAGATGAAGTTGTTACAAACAAGACTGTTTGCAAGTGGTTTGGAAGGTTTCGAGAAGGAAATGAGTCTTTGGAAGATGATGAAAGAAGTGGTCGTCCGTCCATCTTGTTTGTAACAACATCTCCGTAGACAGCTACAAGCATTCCGTGCGTTTCTGTAGCCGTCTTACCAAGTTTAAAACAAAATTTGATGTTTGCACGTTGCTCAAATTTCGACATTTTCTGCAAAATCGCCAAACGCCACAAAAACGCCCTCACACAAAGCAATGACACGGCGCACTGGTGCGTAGTTGAATGGTGTTTGTTGGCATCTGGCAAGTGGCCAAGGTGACGTCATCAGCCATACACACTGACATCACCTAGTGACACGCGTTCATTAGTTGCGGGACTATTTACCGAACTTTTTGATCACACCTCGTATATATATAACGGGTGCGGCAAAAATAACGCCCTTTTTAGTTTATTCTCTTTTATTGAAAGAAATAAATCAATTACAGCATTTTAAGAGAAATAATAAGGTTTTTAAGAAAAATACAGCATTTTAAGAAAAATAATAAGTACTTTCTCAGTAAAAACTAAAAAATAACAAAATGATACAATATAAAACTAAAAAATTATACTGTATAAAACTATAAAGATACAATTATTAAAAGGGCGTTACTTTTGCCGCACCCGTATATATATATATATATATAAGTAGCGCAGGTAATCAATAGAATTACAAACACAGGTAACGTGAAAAAATGTTAATAACAAATTAACAGAAAGTTGAAGTACACAAAGAATTTCATCCCTGTCTATAAAAACTGTTCAACTGATCCGCCATTTTGTTCAACCACACATTCTAGTCGAGGGATTAGGATGTCTACTGCCCGACGCAACGCATCCAAGTTCACATGCTCAATCTCTTACGTGATTCTTTCTCTGAGAGCTACGAGTGAATCAGGTTTATTAGCGTGATAGACGCGAGCCTTTAGCATCCCCCAGAAGTAATAATCAAGATGGTTCAGATCAGCCGAACGAGCTGGCCACTTCTCACCTCACCTGGCCACCTCTCTATCGTCGAGTGCATTTGCCACCTGTTCTATGCGTTGTCCCACAAGTGAGGAGAGACCAGAATTTAGGTTCATCGTGAAGTGACTTTGTTGTCTCAAACTTGGTAATAAGGCGAGAGATTGCAGTTGTACTAAAGGGATCCTTGTGGAGTTCATGTTTGGTCTTGTAAGCTCTCAATGTCTCAATTGGAGACTCACCATTTCCGTAATACAACTTTACTATTTCTAATCGGGTGTCGAGGTTCAGAGACATTCTAAAATATTTTCCACTGCGAAGCAATCTATACAAAATAAAGTGACGCAATGTTAATTCCTCTTATATACGTACAAGTGGTGAAATATTTTATCGTCTTAAATATGATTGGCCGCTTAATATGCTTAATTAAAAACCTGCGCTACTTATGAAAAACCCCATATAAAAAGGAAGAAACTAATAAACTAGAAGAAACGCAAAGGCATTTCACAGCCAAGATTGATGGCTGCAAAGAACTCAACTACTGGGAAAGACTACGTAAACTAAATCTGTACTCCCTAGAAAGAAGAAGAGAGAGGTACATCATAATCTACATATGGAAAATGATCGAAAAACTGTTACCAAACCTAAAACTAAACCCAATTACCATTCAAACAACACTGGAAAATAGGAAAGGCAGAATGTGTAGTGTTCCCAAATTAAAAGCACGACAAGGGACCTCCTCAACCCTGAAGGAAAATAGCTTGGTTGTCAAGGGGCCAAGACTTTTCAACCAGCTTCCTAAGGACCTCAGAAACGTAACGGGGGTCAAAGTTGAAGTCTTCAAGAAAAGACTGGATGCCTGGCTCAGGACAGTACCAGATGAGCCGGGCGTGCCTGGCTATGTACGGTGGAGAGCGCAAGAAAGTAACTCGCTCCTCCACCAGGCCAGACCTAGAGGCGGGGCCACCAGCTTGACCTCCGTGTGAAGAGAGACCAACACACGAAACAACATAAGGTTCATAAGGTATATATATATATATATATATATATATATATATATATATATACACAAGCATCATAACTTTATATTAGTTTTCGATTACTGTAGTAATATACTGACTTTTTGTAATTTGACTTTTAACTGGGTAGGCGGCGCATGCCCAACTTACCCTGTATGCACGCCACTGAGCCTGTTTCCAAAAGACTCTGTCCCATACTTCTGTAAGATATTTCCTTGTCAAGACGAAGGGTCCTGCGAGTTAGTTATGTTATTGTAGGTTAAATTAGCGCAGGTTAGGTCCAGTTAGGTTAAGTTTTGGTAATAACTAATAACAGTGTCAATAGAATGTGCCATCGACAAACTATGTACGTCCCTCTCATAAGTGAAAATTCTTCCCCATTTAAACAAATATGCATTTGGTGTTCATTCGTTGGCAGTTTTCCCCTTTTATCCCTTAGTTTTTTACCTTTTATTTTCCCCTTTTATCCCTTATTTCCCATTTTACCTTTTATTTTCCCATTTTATCCCTTATTTCCCTTTTTACCTTTTATTTTCCCCTTTTATCCCTTATTTCCCTTTTTACCTTTTATTTTCCCCTTTTATCCCTTATTTCCCATTTTACCTTTTATTTTTCCCCTTTTATCCCTTATTTCCCTTTTTACCTTATATTTTCCCCTTTTATCCAATGCGAGTAGAGTAATATCTGAAGAAAGTTTCGTAAAACATTCTCAGCATCGTTCACGCATCAAATTTTAATAATTTCAAGAAACGGCCTTGAACGCCCTCAATTTTATTGTTAGTGAACTTCATGATATATTATGATTGGCCACCTATAATAGATATGAGAAATATCTGCCTGGAAGTGGAAACTGTTCCAGGACAATGCTCCACTCCGGCCGGAGTCTGTTCCCTCCGAACAAGAAAGTATGAGTAGAGAGAAGAGACGTGCTTTGCAGGGACAAAAGGTAGGGACAGACGCAGACAAAGAGAGAAAATTAGCCGAATCGAGGAAGGAGAAGGCACGAAGTTGACTACGCTATTAGTTAGGAAATTGCTTCCTAAGTCCCAGAACTCAACTCTACAGGTTCAGAAATAAATCCGAAACCCATGTTTTCATTTTCCTTCAGTGGAAGTGTTCCATATTTTTTTCATAAAACAGCTCCCTCCCAATACAAGTGCTGTAGAAAATTTAGTGTTGTGCCCTGTAACTGATCCACGTAAAGGAAAATAAGTAACTGGATAGATGTGTGCTGTTGTGTTTACCGACACTACCACCACTATCAAATTCAGTCAAAAAATTATTTAAAATGATGACTCACTGTCAACTTGATTTCGAGTTTGTCCGATCTCATATGAAAAACAGCATTTTTCTACCTACATTTGGAAACAAATATCGTAGTGGTGAGACATGTTATTAGGCCTATAACTTATCCCAAACGCAGCTGAAGGCCATCCACATTTTTTTACTTTCCATATCTTTGTTTTAACTTTATAAATAATATTAATGTTAACAAAAGTATTCCATAATTTAGTGCCGTTAACGGGTTTTCTAAAATCACTCGGAAATTAGTCAAACTTAGAAAGGTTAATTGGCATAGTTTGCCAGTTCTGTTTCTCAGACCACTTTTACCTCGCTCCCAATAGTAGAGTTCCGAGTCTTATCGCTAGATACGGACCTATGTTTTAGTCTCTTAGAAACTACAGTGAACAGAATAAATTTGTGACTCTTTATGGTTCAGTACAGCCCAGCCATAAGTAAATTATGGCTGCACGGTACTTGAGGCGAGAAACACTGGTTAACATGGTCAATGCTCTTTGGCACATGAACGTGCTATATTTTTCGCCTAAACTATTTAAGCTATAGTTTTAAAAAATTCTTAGGTACGAAGCATTTCTATTTTGTTTCATTTTGTTCTAAACACTCATTTTTGGGGGGATGTTGATAGTTATTTACAATTCATTTTGGGAATGAAAGGGATGATTTGAAGGAAGAAAAGTAATTTATTGCTAGCAATGTCGAAGACAGAAAATCTACCAAAAAATTAGTAAAAATTAAATGCTACGTAAAGAAACTAAGTGAAACGTACTTTATTTAAGTCATTTATTTATTTATCTGGAAATAAATTTACCTTTTAAGTAAATTTTTATTTTTTATACTGTATGTATATTAAAATTAAAACGTTTATGGATCCTAATGAATCTCTCGTGCTGTTATAATTAACAGGCCCTTTCTCCTTCCTTGCCTCGTATAATATTATGACCACAGTCGTATATGGGTAAACCCATTATTAAAAACTAAACTATTGAAATTCAGACCCTGCGTCCAGATTTTTACAAATTCACAAACCTCTCCGACAAGTTCGTTTTCACCAATTGTCCGAGTAAAATTAAATGTATCCATACAGTGACGACATTCCAAATTTTGTGATAAAATGCCTGAACAATTGTTTAAGCTCATCTAAATTACAGGTTAGTAAGGTAAGAATTTAAGACTGAACACTATTCAGGTTTTGATATGATTAGGTTCAGGGGCGCCCGCAGCCTTTAAAAAATTGGACGCACGATTTTCTTTACGTTGAGATTCTGGGGAACGCAGCGCGATAAATAAGTAAAATAACTAGGCCATCCGTGCTCCTATCCCGCAGGTTTTCTAAGAAATTAAAATTTGGTCTCCATCTTTTCTAGAAATTAAAATATGGTGGACGTACGTGCGTCTGCGCGTCCGCCTGTGGGCGTCCCTGATTAGGGTTTTCAGTAAAGAAAAATTACATTCGTGTCCTTCTTTTAAAGGTTCTCAGTATGTTGAGAATGACGTCACTGTTTAGACACATTTACTTTTTCTCGGACAATTTTCTCAGAAAGGTTTGTGGGTTTGTGAAAGTCTGAACGTGACGAAAAATCCATCCCACTAAAAAAGCTGTTTAAATACGTCTATACGTTTCGGAAAGGTTTGTGGATTTCTTTAAATACGTCTATCCATATATGTCTATGATTACGACCGTTCTATCTTCGTTAGATAATAAAGTATTAAGATATTTATGTAACGTTTTTTATTCCAGATTGAATACTGAAGCGCTTGAAGTCATGAATACTAAACAGCTTTACTTAATTTTAACTACCTTTTTTCTGAATCATGTTAACACCGCATATTTGCAACGTCCTTCTATGACATTGTACATTTCACCATTAAAATTAAATACTAAAGACTGCGAACATCTCAGTCTTGATAAGAATGAACAATTCACCGTTCCGGTCTCCTTTTGTTTCCATGGTTACAAGCTACATGCATCTTATACGAAAATTTTCCAAAATAATTCAACTTATGAAATTTTCGTTCAACATGAAAAGGGATTCTGTCAAAAAGCAGAGGCGGCTCACGGAATACGGAAAATAACAGAACCACAGTGCATCCCCAGATTACCCAGCAATTCCAGTAACTTCGTTCCTCTTCACAATGCAACCTTTATTGCCTTCCCAATAAGTGATGATTGTGAAATAAAGCTTCAACTCTGCGGAAAGAACTTTGTCAGGACACCGAACATACACCCATGCCCTAATCTACCTCAACTCTCCGTGGATCAGTCATGCAAAGAAAAATCTTATTTCGATGGCTATGGCTTGGAGAAAATTCTGGACTCAACAATTGGGCGAACCATATTAGATTTTTCTGTCAGTCAGTGTAAATTAAATGGGTTAGACTACTACTTCCACTGCTTAAAAAGAACTTCGATGTCAAAACCATATGGTGAATTTAAGTGTCCCACTTTGAAACCTTTAAAGCAGGAAGGCGTTAATGAAACGAGTGAAGCTCCACCTTCTCAAGGGGAAGGCGAAGAAGTGGGAGCTTTTGGTGTAACTTCAAACGCCTCCATTTTCACTGTATTTGTTCTGCTCCTATGTTTTGGGTTAGTTAAATAAACCATTCTTGTATAAAAAATATCACCTCACAAGAAATTTGTATAAGTATAATGAAATAAACTAAAATAAATGAAAACAAACTTTAGAAAATGGTGTTTCAACCTACTTTTACTGCTCTGTCGCGCTATCATCCGTGACTCTTCTTTTGTTCCTCTTAATCCCTTTACAAAGTTAATAAGAGATATTCTTTATAACTTCTTCAAATCAGTGAATATTATTTGCGTGGCATCATAAATCATCTTGTATTTCCTCTTTTCAGGTATCTTATAGGTGTCTTATCACTATTTCTAACAAGACTGTTTCATGGAAGGCGAACGAATGAAGATACAGTGGATGCTGCTGCTGCTGCTGCTAGTGATTTTCATTCGAGTATGAGCTTGCTGGAAAACAATGACTCTAAAAGAAAAGTATATTTAAAGAAAACAAAGAGTTTATAATTATTATATGTCTGTATTTCATCTAGCTAAGGTTTATACTAATCCAGATCGAGTGAAACTTGAAAACAATCAATGAATTTAAAAATAATTCTTGAAATGAAAGGGATGATTTGAAGGGGAAAAAAGTAATTTATTGCTCTAATGTCGAAGACAGAACATCTACCGAAAAATTGGTAAAAATTAAACACTACATAAAGGAACCAAGTGAAACTTACTTTATTTAAATAATTTATTTATCTGGAAATAAATTTACCTTTTAAGTAAGTTTTTTTTTTTTTTATGTATATTAAAATTAAAACTTTTGTGGGTCTTCATGAGTCTCTCGTGCTGTTATAATTAACAAGCTCTTCCTCCTTCCTTCTCCTGTATAATATTATGACCATAACCGTATATGGGTAAACCCGTTATTAAAAACTAAACTATTGAAATTCAGACCCTGCGTCCAGATTTTTACAAATTCACAAACCTCTCCGACAAGTTCGTTTTCACCAATTGTCCGAGTAAAATTAAATGTATCCATATAGTGACGACATTCCAAATTTTGTGATAAAATGCCTGAACAATTGTTTAAGCTCATCTAAATTACAGGTTAGTAAGGTAAGAATTTAAGACTGAACACTATTCAGGTTTTGATATGATTAGGTTCAGGGGCGCCCGCAGCCTTTAAAAAATTGGACGCACGATTTTTTTTACGTTGAGATTCTGGGGAACGCAGCGCGATAAATAAGTAAAATAACTAGGCCATCCGTGCTCCTATCCCACAGGTTTTCTAAGAAATTAAAATTTGGTCTCCATCTTTTCTAGAAATTAAAATATGGTGGACGTACGTGCGTCTGCGCGTCCGCCTGTGGGCGTCCCTGATTAGGGTTTTCAGTAAAGAAAACTTACATTCGTGTCCTCCTTTTAAAGGTTCTCAGTATGTTGAGAATGACGTCACTGTTTAGACACATTTACTTTTTCTCGGACAATTTTCTCAGAAAGGTTTGTGGGTTTGTGAAAGTCTGAACGTGACGAAAAATCCATCCCACTAAAAAAGCTGTTTAAATACGTCTATACGTTTCGGAAAGGTTTGTGGATTTCTTTAAATACGTCTATCCATATATGTCTATGATTACGACCCTTCTATCTTCGTTAGATAATAAAGTATTAAGAGATTTATGTAACTTTGTTTTTTATTCCAGATTGAATACTGAAGCGCTTGAAGTCATGAATACTAAGCAGCTTTACTTAATTTTAACTACCTTTTTTCTGAATCATGTTAACACCGCATATTTGCAACGTCCTTCTATGACATTGTACATTTCACCATTAAAATTAAATACTAAAGACTGTGAACATCTCAGTCTTGATAAGAATGAACAATTCACCGTTCCGGTCTCCTTTTGTTTTCATGGTTACAAGCTACATGCATCTTATACGAAAATTTTCCAAAATAATTCAACTTATGAAATTTTCGTTCAACATGAAAAGGGATTCTGTCAAAAAGCAGAGGCGGCTCACGGAATACGGAAAATAACAGTACCACAGTGCATCCCCAGATTACCCAGCAATTCCAGTAACTTCGTTCCTCTTCACAATGCAACCTTTATTGCCTTCCCAATAAGTAATGATTGTGAAATAAAGCTTCAACTCTGCGGAAAGAACTTTGTCAGGACACCGAACATACACCCATGCCCTAATCTACCTCAACTCTCCGTGGATCAGTCATGCAAAGAAAAATCTTATTTCGATGGCTATGGCTTGGAGAAAATTCTGGACTCAACAATTGGGCGAACCATATTAGATTTTTCTGTCAGTCAGTGTAAATTAAATGGGTTAGACTACTACTTGCACTGCTTAAAAAGAGCTTCGATGTCAAAACCATATGGTGAATTTAAGTGTCCCACTTTGAAACCTTTAAAGCAGGAAGGCGTTAATGAAACGAGTGAAGTTCCACCTTCTCAAGGGGAAGGCGAAGAAGAAGTGAGAGCTTTTGGTGTAACTTCAAACGCCTCCATTTTCACTGTATTTGTTCTGCTCCTATGTTTTGGGTAAGTTAAATAAACCATTTTTGTATAAAAAATATCTCCTTACAAGAAATTTGTATAAGTATAATGAAATAAACTAAAATAAATGAAAACAAACTTTAGAAAATAGTGTTTCAACCTACTTTTACTGCTCTGTCGCGCTATCATCCGTGACTCTTCTTTTGTTCCTCTTAATCCCTTTACAAAGTTAATAAGAGATATTCTTTATAACTTCTTCAAATCAGTGAATATTGTTCGCGTGGCATCATAAATCATCTTGTATTTCCTTTTTTCAGGTATCTTATAAGTGTCTTATCACTATTTCTAACAAGACTGTTTCATGGAAGGCGAACGAATGAAGATACAGTGGATGCTGCTGCTGCTGCTAGTGATTTTCATTCGAGTATGAGCTTGCTGGAAAACAAAGACTCTAAAAGAAAAGTATATTTCAAGAAAACAAAGAGTTTATAATTATTATATGTCTGTATTTCATCTAGCTAAGGTTTATACTAATCCAGATCGAGTGAAACTTGAAAACAATCAATGAATTTAAAAATAATTCTTGAAATGAAAGGGATGATTTGAAGGGGAAAAAAGTAATTTATTGCTCTAATGTCGAAGACAGAAAATCTACCGAAAAATTGGTAAAAATTAAATACTACATAAAGGAACCAAGTGAAACTTACTTTATTTAAATAATTTATTTATCTGGAAATAAATTTACCTTTTAAGTAAGTTTTTATTTTTTTTTATGTGTATTAAAATTAAAACTTTTGTGGGTCTTCATGAGTCTCTCGTGCTGTTATAATTAACAAGCTCTTCCTCCTTCCTTCCCCTGTATAATGACCATAGCCATATATGGGTAAACCCGTTATTAAAAACTAAACTTTTGAAATTCGGACCCTATATCCAGATTTTCCACAAACTCACAAACCTCTCCGACACGCTCAAATATCAAAAACATGTTCATTGATTTAACTTTCCGCTTTGCTTTGAAAGGTTAGTGTTGGAAGGAATTTGTATATGCAGATTTTCTGACATTCTTAAAGTATATTTAAAATATTTATATTTGTCGTAATATGTGTGTCATAATATTTGTCATATGGAATATGGTCTGCCAATAAACCTTTTCATTTTAATTTTCATTAATTAGAAGTTAATTCCTATAGGTTTTAACATTTAATCCTATTTCTTTTAATACCAAAAATTCTTATACAAAAGCTATGGAATAAACCAAATATTTTTTACTTTATTATTTATAATGTATATTATTTAGTAACGCAATTTTTATTTTTAATCATTAATTTGCTTACGTATTTCATATTATTTTCTCTTTAAGATTGTGAAGTGCCTTTAAATATGATTATCTATTATTCCGCTCGATATTAAAGTATTAATGGCACTCCTGAAAGCGATTTATGTAACTTTTTATTTTTTATTACAAATTGACTACAAAAGAGCTTGAAGTTATGAACACTAAATAGCTTGAAGTCATGAATACTAAACAGCTTTACTTAATTTTAACTCCTTTTTTTTTCTCTGAATTATGTAGACACCTGAAATTTGCAACTTCCTACTATGACGTTGTTCATTTCACTATTAAAATTAAATACTAAAGACTGCGAGAACGTCTCAGTCTTGATAAGAATGAAGAATTAACCATTCCGGTCTCTAGTTGGTTTGATGGTTACACGCTCCAATCGCCCCATAGATCTCGTACAAAACTTTTCCAAATAGTTTAGCTTCTGAAATTTTCGTTCAGTATGGAGAGATTTACGTGTGTCATATTATTTTTTCTTTAAGATTCTGAATCGCCTTTGAAGTTTGATCATCATCATTTATTCTGATAGTGTAGCAAATATTTATAAAGGTGTTATAGTGTTGATAAAAGTAGAATGGTACGGTTTCACTAATGAAGAATCGTTTACTCGTTTCCGTGGTCACCGTCGGAATATTTCCTTGTAATCGAATTCGCGACAATTTACGAGCTCAGCGATCTAATATTGCTCTAAAATTCAGTGGTTCCCAAAGTGGGCGCTACGGCCGCTACCGCGGAGCTATTGAAGAATAGGGACCCCAGCCTTCTTTAGTTAGGCTTATAAGGCTAACTAACGAAAATATCACGACCTAACCTAACCAATCGTTAGGTTAACTGTACGCCCTTGACGATTGGTTAGGTTAGGTCATGATATTTTCGTTAGTTAGCCTTATAAAACTAACTAAAGAAGGCTGGGGTCCCTATTCTTCAATAGCTCCGCTACCGCCCCCCAATGGGCGTTTGGAAACTGTAAAATGTTACCATCTGTTAATAAATCACTTATCACTTATCCTATTATATTATTATCTTTATGAGGGGGACCAGCAAATATTGATGGACATAAGGGGGCGTTGGCCTAAAAAAGGTTGGGAACCACCCTCTAAATGGAGCATATTTGCGGTTACGTTAAATATAGTATTGCGTTTATTATTTATTAACCCTCAGCTACTGTCGTTGGGTCATTTCTGACCCTGAGTACATTTGTTTGTTTTATCATGGGAAATAATGATAGTAGTAGTTTAAATTCATTTATACCTAACCTAACCTAACCTATACCCTGTCCTAAGTTTACCTAGCATCGTCTAACATAACCCGCGAACATGTCTCATTTAGAGCAACATTTGATGGGGTGAACATGTTGGTTACGAGGTAACTTGGTTAAAAGTTGTTGCTTATGTTAAGACCCTTTTTTGTTTCAGCATTTGACTAACTTTAAAATGAAATATTTAATCACGTGATCTTTACTTTGATATATTTTTTCCTTTGTATTCATAAGTCTTCCTTATGGATAAATAAACTTATAAAAAAAACAGAATAAATAAAAATATTCAATGTAGATTTAAGACATTTGGATTAATGCGATTATCCATACATTGTGAACGTTCTGATTTTTTCCAAGTGTTTTTTGAAACACATTAAATGAAAGTGATGTAAGTTAACCCTTTAAGGACTGAAGGTACAAATTGCTAACGTTTCAAATACAAGCATTCATAACTTAACCCTACAAAAAATTCAGGCCTTAAAGGGTTACGGTAATATACCGTGATGTACTGTGAAATAAGTTTAAGAATAGTCTAAGGAAACCAAGTATTTCTGCAGTGTATATATACTGTATATATATATATATCTTACCGGGCAACAAACAAATGTAAGTGTCGTTGCGTAATTTTATAATTTTGTTAACTTTTATTATATTATATTAGTTTGTATGTTTGTATCAAGTCCTGTACCTATTTTATACTAAAATAAAATATAATATTTTTTTATGATGGTTAATTTCTCGTCCAACTGACACCCAATATCGTTGCTCAGAAATCTCAGTTATTTTTATCTGCTGTCTGCTGTTAACAGTATCAAAAGAGTGTGTGTGTGTGTGTATATATATATAGGTGCAGCTAACTTATCCTGACAGTGATGATAGGAGATGTAATGAGTTTTATAAAGAATGCAAGAAAACTGTTAGGCAAGTGGTAAAAAGAATTAAAGAGAGAGAAGATGAAGGCTTGGGAAGGAAGGTGAATGAGCGGTATGTGAAGAATAGAAAATTACTCCGAAGGGAGAAAGGCATAGGTCAGTCAGGTGGAGTGACTATCAATCTAAAAGAAAAGATCAGTACTGCTAGATGAGTAAATACAAGAGAGATTTAAAGGGTATTTTAGTAAGTCAGTAAGCGAGGTAGGTGAACAGGAAGCAAACGTGAGTGCATTTGGCTTCGGTGGCGTATGTAGAAGCGTATAATCAAGGAGTGGAAGACATCAAGTTGGAGGAAGACGGATGAGCGGTACGCAAGCTAAAGAAAGAAAAGTCAGTAGGAATTGAGGGATATGCGGTGAAATTATTAAGTGTGGAGATGCAATTGTGCTTGAATGGCTGTGGAATATATGTCATAAAACGTGGGAAAGTGGATATATTCCAAATGATTGAACAAAAGCTGTAATTGTACCACTGTATAAAAATAAAGATGAAAGAATTGAAGGTTAAAATTATAAGGACACAAGTCTTGTAAGGAAGATGGAAAAATTTACAAAGAATGTTCATAGATAGAGTAAAAAATGTTGATCATTACTAGGCCCATTCAATGTTCATTCATGCGTAACCTTTAGCCTACATAATCAGTGTGTTACGTATTCTATTCAGTGTACCAAAACGTACGTGCTTAATTTCTATTATCATCAGGTTGCAAGCATTTATTCCATATTCATTCATGCATAACCTTTAGCCTACATAATCGGTGTGTTACGTCTTCTATTCAGTGTACCAAAACGTACGTACTTAATTTCTATTATCACTAGGTTTCATATTTTATGTTGTGTTCCATTTTTGCATGCCATTAGCCCATCATAAATGAATGCATTACTTGACAATTAAGCTCTTAACCATTTCTCTTATTGACTACGCTCCATGTCATCTTAGCATAATATAAAGGCTGTTAAATAATTGTTATTCACTATAATTACTGTCAATCATTTGTTATTCACTGTGAACAAATAACTGATTTATTTTCTTAATTAAATACAAAACAATAAGGTGCTTTTTATAACCTTAACAATATTTGCTTGGATGTAATCCAAGCTGGTGACCTCGAAGCAATTCGTATCACTCAGAAATATAATAGTAGGCCTACTCCATTAGCCACCTTCAACCGGTGATACTGTAGGACATCATAAATTGTTAACCCAGCCTGTCATTATAACAATCAATTTGCATCAATTAATCACTAACATTAAATTAATCAGCATCACCTCATTCGGCTAACAATAGGCCCACCATATATGTCATAAAACGTGGGAAAGTGGATATATTCCAAATGATTGAACAAAAGCTGTAATTGTACCACTGTATAAAAATAAAGATGAAAGAATTGAAGGCTAAAATTATAGGGACACAAGTCTTGTAAGGAAGATGGAAAAATATACAAAGAATGTTCATAGATAGAGTAAAAAATGTTGAGCAATGTTTGCAGTGAGACAGCTTATTGAGAAACTAAATGATAAGAAGAAAAAGGTAATTATGGCATTCGTGGATTTTGAGAAAGAGTATAATAAAGGGATACTTTGTGGCAAGTTCTTAGAATGAGTACATTGTGCCAATAATAAATTGTTGAATGCAGCGAAAATATTTATTTGGGAAGTAATGCTCGTGTAAGAGTTAAGGGCGAGTTGAGTAACTGGTTCATTATTAATGTCGGATGAGAGGACTGTATGTTATGGCCATGGCTGTTTATACAGATCTGGTAATGCGTGAAGTAAAAATTAGAATGTCGGAGAGAAGAGTAAGCCTGAATTTGGAAGAAAATGAGTTACAACTGCCTCATCTGATGTATGCTGATGACATTGGCCTTCTGGGTGAATTAGAGAACGAATTGAATGAATTAAGAGAGCAGTGATAGGTATTGTTGACGTTTGTGAAATGAGATTATTGAGAGTGAATGTAAATAAAAAGAGTTCTTATCGATGACAGAAGAGGAGAGTTTACATGTAACCTAATATTGTGGTAATTTGGTAAATAGAAACAATTTAAGGTACGAAAGAATTTAAATAGTTAAAGTATTTGACAATAGAGGAATAAGTACAGTGAAAGTTAAAATCAGAGTAAAGCAATCAGGGCAAACAAATCATGGGCGCGATTAAAACTCTGCATGGTAGGAAGGAAATGCTTCAATGTAGATGCAACAAAACGTTTACGTGAACAATAAAATATGAATGTGAGAGTCTCGTTTGTCCTGATAGTTTATTATCAAAGATGATAGCAGTCGAGATAAATAATTTAAGAAGCATGAGTGATGTTAAATGAAAAATGAGGATATTCGGGAAAGGTGTGGTGTGAAAAAATCATGAGAGATGAGACTAGAGGACAGTATGCTACGTTGGTATGGTCAAGTGAACAAAATGAATAAGAGAATTGTGAAAAAGGCATATAACGGTAAGTGCACTTGTATTAGAAGTAGAGGAAGACCGCGTTAAAGATGAAACGATGTAATTAGTAAATGAATAAATAAATATGGAATTTGTACAAATGTAACTCGAAGTGTTAGCAAGAAACAGAAAAGAATGAAAGCGTTTTGTGAGGTGTGTAAGTGAAGAAGTTTGTCTCACCTAACGTACCACCCCAGACCTAATTATGAAAGATAACACAGGATTCCTGAAGTGGTACATTATTCTCGGTGGTGATCGCTCTGTGTATTCATTTTTATAATCGATTTCAGTGTTTTCAGTGGGTTCTTGGACATGTATGGCTGTATGTATGTATGTATCTTGTAAACGTTGTACTTAAAATGCGTCATTCATCTCGGCTTGAAAAATTGTGACACCTTAAAAGCTTCTGCAGTCTTCGTATCCCCTCAAAACATGTACTTGTTTCATTCTTGTTTATTTGACTTCTTTGAATCCTGCCTTCCTTCCTTCCTTCTCTAACTGAATGACACCATTAAAAGATTTATTTTTTATGTCTAAGGTTTTGAGGGTGAACAATTCAAATTAAATGACGCTGAGTCAGACGCCAAAGTAAGCATTTATATAAGACTCGGTCAGCAGAGTGTAAATGCTGCAGTCTTAATTCTCACGCAAATCTCATGGTAGTTTTACGCGAGTGTAATCATTAGGGCGGTCAAAAGTCAATAAAGTCAAATTGTTTCCTATGGGGCACTTTTCGCTGAAACGACTGAAAATGCAATAAAAACACCTGTAGGGGGTATATTACCAAAGTTAATAGGTCAACCAAAAGTCAACTTTTACCTGTTAGGTCAAAAATAGCAATGAGGTAAATAAAGTCAATTTTTTGGAATAAATAATTAAAATAACTAAAAATTGGCATCTTTTGGTTAACTGGCAACTTCGCTGCTCGTATTTGTCTTATTCAGTTATGTCCGTTCTGGTTTTGGATGTGGTTGTGCTGCTTTTTATTATGCAGACAATTTTCCAAATGTGAAGACAATTGTGGAAAATTTTGAAGATGAAGGAATCATTGTTCAGAAGGCTAAAGAGAGTGTTGCTAATGAAAACTGCCAAAGCAACTAATGTCAATCAAAATGAATTATAGTTTGATTGCTGGCTTAGTGACTAGGATGGAAGCATCTGATTGCACCATTAGAGAGGCATATGAAACCATTTCTTCTATCAACCTTGGCGAAGATATGTGTTCAGTCAAACAATACATTGAAACAAGACTCAAGACAAATGGTATTTGTGAAATAATTACCTCAGTAGACCTGAAATCTCACCAACAGTTTATAGTCAGCTTTTGCAATGTCAACAACAACTGCCGATGTAGAGAGATCTTTCTCCATGCTTAATAAATTATTAAGTAAGGATCGCAATTTTTTGCCAGAAAATGTCGGCAAATGCTTCATAATTTACCACAATCGGTCAACTGATGTAGAAGAGCAAGAATAAGTAATTAAAGTATCGTTTTTATTATTGAAAGTAAAGGCAACTTTATAAGTCAATTTTTTCAATTCGTAAGGTCAACTTTCTTAATTTTTTCGGTCAACTTTTGACTGCCCTAGTAATCATATATATATATATATATATATATGTGTGTGTGTAAATAAAAAGAGTTCTTATCGATGACAGAAGAGAGAGTCTACATGTAACCTAATATTTGGTAATTTGGTAAAAAGAAAATGTAAATAAAAAGACCTATATATATATATATATATATATATATGGCGTATCAGAGGGGGGCTAGGAGGGCCATTTGGCCTGGGCCTCAAGCTTAAGGGGGGGCCTCAAATTTAGAAACTTTCAGGTTTGGATATAATGTTTTGCAGTGAAAGTAATAATTGGGTTTAGCTTTAGCAATAGGCCTCAAAAGCTGGAAGTGGCCCGGGCCTCTCTGAACCTCTGAGAGGGCCTGTGTGTGTGTGTGTATATATATATATATATATATATAGAGAGAGAGAGAGGATCTTTTAAACTATTTCTCCCCCAGCTTCAGAGAGGGAGAACATAGTTTAGAAGATCAATATATAGGGGGGAGATAATTTAACAGGTTTTACTTATCTTATTTACATAATAGAATTTTTAAGATATGTATGTAAGATACATATCTTGAAAATTCTATTATATTCTATCATATTTCCGGTTTATAGAGAACCATTATTTACATAGGATAAAATTTGAATGCCGGGTTAGGTCAACTGTATGCCCTTGACGATTGGTTAGGTTTAGTCGTGATATTTTCGTTAGTTTTAACGAAAATATCACGACTAAACCTAACCAATCGTGAAGGGCCTACAGTTGATCTAACCGGGCATTCAAATTTTATCTATGTAAATAAATAATGGTTCTCTATTTATTATGTTTTCAATAAATAATAAATTTGTTGTTATTGTTTTCTTATCTTATTTTGGTTAATTTGTGGAGTTTAAACTTTGCGGGGGATATAGTTGAAAAGATCAACATTGGGTGGTGATTGTTGAAAAGCGTATGTTGGGGAGGGGAAATAGTTTAAAAGAGCGTATATATATATATATATATATATATATATATATATGGGATGAACTTCACAATGAAACACGTGCATGAATGAATGCTGTAAACCCACACACACACACACCTTCGTGAAACAAGGAATCATCGCGTGGAACATTTGAAAGGTTGAAAGGTGTGTGTATATATATGTATATATAGTGGGCCTAGTATTAGCCGAGTGAGGTGATGCTGATTAATTTAGTTGTAGTAATGTCTAATTAAGAATTAAATGTTTGTTTATAAGAATTAAAGAATGTTTAATTAAATGATTTGTTATAAAAAATTAAAAATTAAAAAAAAAATACAAATTGGTAACAGCCGGAAATGGGTCTTGGGACGAGAGAGAAATGCCCAAAAACGGAGTCATCGGGCGGCCTTGGGCTTAGTAATGTGTTTTTGTGTGTTAAGATGTAATTGTAAATTTAGAATATTATTTCGTCTCCCTCTCTCCGACTTAAATGTTAACGTTAATTTCCCCCTCGCATTACCCCGTTTAACTAAAAGTGTTTTCGGTACAAATAAAGTTAGTAAAGTGTTAATAAGCGTATAATTACCCCCTCCGGTCCTCCTTGCATTGTTTGAATGATAACGGCTTTCCACTAACGGCTTTCCACTCGGTCCCGTCTACCGTATTTAGAAAGTACAGCGAAACGAGTGTAAAGAGAATGATGAAGGATAAAGAGAAATGGAATAAAGAGAAAATGAATAGAAAGTAAAGTAAATGAAGAATTATATAATTAAATTAACCACTACATTATGATGGCAAGCGGTGGCCCTAATTACATTTACTTACGGGGCTTTCCCACGTGCCTTATATTTCGTCAAAATTGTTGCTACCCGTATTATAACATTAATAAATATTCTGTTTCGATTATTTAAATAGTAAAATGCATTGTGTACCCCATGATGCGAGTGTAGTAATGTCTAATTAAGAATTAATGTTTGTTTATAAGAATTAAAGAATGTTTAATTAAATGATTTGTTATAATAAGAAATTAAAATTTTTAAAAAAATACGAAGTGGTAACAGCCCGAAATGGGTCTAGGGACGAGAGAGAAATGGACATAAACGGAGTCATCGGACGGCCTTGGGCTTAATAAGGTGTTTTTGTGTGTTAAGATGTAATTGTAAATTTAGAATATTATTTCTTCTCTCTCTCCAACTTAAATGTTAACGTTAATTTCCCCCTCGCATTACCCCGTTTAACTAAAAGTGTTTTCGGTACAAATAAAGTTAGTAAAGTGTTAATAAGCATATAATTAACAACCCCCCCCCCCCGTCTCCCTCGCATTATTCGAAAGTGTAAAAATGGCTCAACCGCCAGCCGCGTCCGTAAAAGGACACAGAGAAAGCAAGCGATAATAGAAGAAAAAGGAAAGTAAATACAGAAATAATGAATTAAATAAATTAACCACTACAGAGTGGTAATGATTAATTAATGTAATGATTGATTTTTAATGACAGGCTGGGTCAACAATTTATGATGTCCTACGGTATCACCGCTTTGAAGGTGACTAATGGAGTAGGCCTACTATAATTACTTCTGAGTGATACGAATTGATTCGAGGTCACCAGCTTAGATTACACCCAAGCAAATAAGGTTACAAAAATCACTTGTTTTTGTGTTTAATTAAGAAAATAAATTAGTTATATTTTTCACAGTGAATAACAATGACAAACAGTAATTATAGTGATTAACAATTATATAACGGCATTTATATTATGCCAAATCTGACTTAGAATTAGCAAATGAGCAAATGGTTATACAGATTAAATGTTAAGTAATACACTCATTTATGATAGGCTAATGGTATGCAAAAATGGAACACAGCATGAAATATGAAACCTAGTGATAACAAAAATTATGCACGTACGTTTTGGTACACTGAATTGATTACGTAATACACTGATTTAGGTAGGCTAAAAGTCATGCATAAATGGAACATGGAATAAATGATGCAGCCCAATAAGAATAGGAAGAAATGCAATGACAGTGGTTATCTGATTAAGAATTATATAACGGCATTTATTACTATGCTAACGAATGATTGATGTTTAGCTCATGAGGAAATGGTTATACAGCTTAACTGTTAATACTCTATGTAGATAGGCTAATGAGTTGTGCACGAAAGGAAACGCGAATCACGGTATTTCACGATATTTGCAACACTATGAATATGAATAGGAAATAAGCCTACTGCGGCTTGTATGAAAGAGTTAATTTGATGCACAATTGCTAAATATATGAAAATATCACCATAACAGGGTGATACACAATTACGATATTAGAATGACACTTTTATTAAGAATAGGCCTACTGCGTTTTTAACGAGAGTCAGTTAGAACGCTTAATTAAACACTTTTGGGAGTATAGCCTACCGTTCGGCGGTAGGCTGATGTAGGCTTCACGAGAGTTACTTAGAAAAGATGCACTTAGCTTACCGGGATGTCGAAATACGTCTGGTGAAGAAGTGCTGAAGGTGGACCTATTACTGTAGGCTCGAGGTGTCGTTGACCGTCCGTTGTTTCGCACGTAGTGAGTTTCGTTGACGGCCGCTTTTCGTAAAATGATGGAGGATCAACAGAGATGAAAAATGGCGGATTGTAGCCTCGTAGAAAATTCACGTATTGTATCCTCCTTGAGGATGTTTCTTGTAACCTGTTGAACTTTTCCGGTTCCCTCGAGGACGATTGAAAACCGGTCGAGATGACGTGAGGAAAACACAGGGACGCCTACGGCAGTAGTGTGGTTTATTGCAGGACGGATTTATAATTTACTTCAAGGGATGCTTCGTTTCTTGAATGAAATATGTTGAAGTGGACCTTGATCTGGTGCCGGCTAAAGATGATGCAGGGAAACTGCGTGTAGAGTGGACTTACGAAGTGGATGCACAATAGGAGTGAGAGAGAATGCCAATAAACTGCGCCTTATATAACCTTAGGGACATTCGAATTCCGCGGCACTCTGAGAAGCGTCCCCAAGCGTTCGTTATGTTGTTTGGAGGCAGGCGTCATTGTTTTTTTTATTCTTTGAAACCACGTGTGGATTCTAAGAATGCTTTAGAATGGCGTGGAAAAGGATTCCTATGGCTGTTCTCTGTCTGTAGTTGTCTGTTCCTCTACATACATATATATATGGTGACATGGGAATGGGCGTAAAGTATTTTAGATTAATCTTAGTCCGAGGTGGTCGCCCAACTCCAACCACGCCCTGGGCCCTTCCGAGTTCGAGTCCAGTCACCACCAAAGGAACCATATATCATATACAAATAGGCGTCTCTGTATATACATAACATTAGAAATTTATGCCCCATATCCCCCAAGGAAGTAGGGGGGTAGGGGCCTGAGAGAGAGTTACCTTAGCCAGAGTCAGTGGCCGGCCCACCACTTCGTCGTGACGTAAGATACAAAAAAGACAACCGCCAGGCTCTAGGCAACACTGAGATTCGAATATATATATATATATATACACGGTGAACCAAAAGTAGGTGGACAGTAGGTTGAATACGGTTTGTGTATTATATTATAACTATGGTGTTCATTATAACTATGGTGTTTGTGTTTTATTATATTAAATATTATAACTAAATTTATTTAAATTTTATTTTGTATTATAGTATACAAAAAAATTAAATATGTATTCTCAAAATAAACGTTATCATTTACTGTCCACCTACATTTGGTTCACCCTATATATTTAGGATAAAAACGAAGACGTAGAGCAAAAAAGTCATTATATTTGGCTGCAGCCGACGTTTCGGGCAACTCTACCCATTTTCAAGGCCTAATAAATAAAAGCTAAAATTAATACATGACAAAAAAAATATATAAATGTAGAGAGCTAAAACTAATCTAGAATACAAAATTAAAACTGTTCAAGCATAAAAATTAAAATTACAAAGCAGAAACAGGCATAAGCCAAAATCAAATCGAAAGTAAAAATTATATAAATGACAAAAATATATGAGTAATAAAAATAAAACTTAAACTAAAGATATTCAAACACAAAATTGTTAAAAAAACTTTACTAATAAAAAAGTTAAACGGAATAAAAAGTTAAACGGAATAAAAAGTTAAACGAAAAATCACAAGAGTAAACAAACATACCATGCTCACTTGACAGCCACAAAAAAACTGAAGCGAAAAGGAGACAGGGTCACAAGGGAAAATTTAGTATGTAGTTATTCTAATTAATATAAAGGGGGTAACAGCTAGAATCAATATTTAAACTAAAGTTCAAAAATTTAATACATAAAGATTCGTAAATACGGAGGGAGGACGGGCATTTTAATGATTTAAGAATTTTAAAATTGTTAACAGAAATGTCAACCTTACACTTGATAGAATGACTTCTAATAGCAGACTGTTCCTTTTTCGACAAAACTTTCCCTGTCCTATGACTAATACCCATATGGGAGCAAAATCTCGCCTGCAAAGAACGAACTGTACTGCCAACGTAGTTCCCCTGGGAACACCCAGGGCAGGTAAACAAATAAACAACAGAACAGCTCATCGCAAGGGAGATTTTGTCCTTACATCGGAAAAAACATTCATGGGTATTATTATTTACAAATGCAATCTTCAAATAGTGTGAAAATAAAATTTCCTCACAACACTCAACAATTGCTTCTTCACAAAAGTGTTAAAATGGTAGATATCAGGTAAAACAAGATATTTACAATTCTTAGGAACATCATACGTTGGGACAAGGTTGGGGGAATATACATATCATAATTAAGAAATTTACCAATAACACCTCCTACAAGATCCCGTGGAAAATCATTTTTAAAGAAAAAATCAGTAAGGAATTGAAACTCATTATGAAGCAGAGCAAAGTTCGAGCAAATATTATAAGCTCTATGCACCAATGTGCGAATGGAACTTAATTTGTAATTAAAGTCGCAAAAACTATAAAAATTAAAACCCAAACCCGTAAACGTAGGCTTCCGGTATGTAGAAGTTAAAACGGTCGAGCCAGATTTGGAGACCAAAACATCAAGGAAAAGAATAGAACCTTCAACTTCCTTTTCCTGTGTAAATACTGTGTTGCAAACAAAGTATAAAATAATGTGCCAAGATTCTGGTTTTATCATGCATCATGGATAGTAGTTTGGATAGTAATTTGGATAGTAGTTGGAATTAATTTCAATAGTGTGACATTATTTGTTGTTTCACATTGAGAGCTTGAAGTTTGACATCCGAAGATATTGTGGATTTTCACAAACTTTAGCGTCGGAGTGTCATGAAGTTCTTATCCAGTTAAGGTGACAACGCGATGGAAATCCTCAACGCATGGTGACCGTGTGCAGTGATGGTGCTCCCTCATATCACAGTAACAAGGTGATCCAAAAGGTTCAAGCGCGGGCGTGAGAGTCTTGAGGATGACCCCCATGATCGGCGCAGCAAGGTCAATAAGATTAGCGCTCAAGTTGGAATATCACATGGAAGTATTGTGACCATCATCCCTAAGTATTTGGGCATGTCTAAGGTTTCGGCAAGATAAGTCCTCCGAAACTTCATCGGTCAGAATCGACAGCGGGACATCCAGGACAAAGCGGTGGTCCAGAAGACCCGTGTTGCGAAAGCTTCAATTCGCGACTGTAGTTTCCAGCAACTAAACCCCCCTCCTTACCGCCCAGACCTGGCCCCAAGTGACTATTATCTATTTCGAAACTCGAAGTGATCGACGCTTTGAGGATGATGAGCAGTTCACAGAAGACTTCTATATGATTGGTATCACGAGCTTGAAGGACAAATGGAGCGAGTGAAGTAAAGTCAGTGGACATTATATTGAAAAATAAAGTACAAGTTATTTGCCTACCATATTCTATGTAAATATGCCGTGTATATATATATATATATATATATATATATATATATATATATATATATATATATATATATATAAAGTTAGTCATTTAGAAAGAATTCAGAAAATTTTCACATCCAAGAACCAAGTCAATGGCTGCAAAGAACTAAATTCCTGGGAAAGATTACATAAATCAAATCTATAGGCTACTCGCTGAAAAGGAAGAAAGAAAGAGAGAGAGAGAGAGAGAGAGACACCATGATTTATGCACTGAAAATAATAGAGAAACTAATTCCTAATGAGGGATCAACGAGTGGAATTCCTACCAGGTTACCCGGTATAAATATTATCATGTTATTTTACGTTCTAGGACAGTTCATACCAGGACAGCTCATACCAGGACAACTTATACCCAGACAACTCATACCCGGACAACTCATACCTAGGACAACTCATACCTAGGACAACTCATACCTAGGATAACTCATACCTAGGATAACTCATACCTAGGACAACTCATACCTAGGACCAGAAAAAAAAATGAAAAATTAATGAAAACATTTATTTTGTAAAACTAAAAATTAAATTTAAACATTTAGAATTCATGCAAGTTATTAATGAAAACATTTTGAAATGAAAACATTTATTTTGTAACATTAAAATTAAATTTAAACATTTAAAATTCATGCAAGTTATATATATATATATATATATATATATATATATATATATATATATATACAGTGGTGGGCACCGTTAACCAAAAAGTTAACTTCGTTAACCGTTAATCCGTTAATTCGTTAAACATGTAACGGAAGTTACCGATAAACCGTTAACGTTAACTTTTATTATAAAAAAAATGTAAAACACAATATATATATAATTTAATTTTCCCTCTTCTTCTCGTTCTCCATTTTGTCCATGAGATGCATGTTGCCCTTCATGAAAATTAGCATATCAAAGTTTTCATCAGACAGGGATGATCTCTTGGCCCTCAGGATGTCCTTGCCCATAGAGAACAAACGCTCCACTGCAGCACTGGAGGGGATGGCTGTGTTGAACTTGATGAACAAGTCCACCAGCACTTGCTCACCCAAGAAGGCAGCATCTGTCAGCAAGTCCTTGGAGTTGGTCTCCAGCCAGGTCTTGACCAAGTTCTGGGCCTTGCCCTTGAGTGACCTGTGGCTTCTGCTGCTCTCTTTTGTCTGGATGACAGCACTGAAGAAGTCATCTCCTCCTCCTCCTCGTTGTTGCTGCCTCCACTGTTGCTGCCCACTTCGTTGGATGTGGTACCTAGAAGTACCGCCAGGACATAAAGGGTTAAGGTGAAAACGCTCCCATTGTAAGACATCAATTGACTTAATTTATGTCATCAAAGTGACATGAGAATTGAAATTTTACCTGATCAGTTTTATGGTTCTTGAAATGTATCAAGGAGACTACTAATAAGGTACTCACAGACATATTATAAATATACATGACTTACTTGACAACGATTTTTTTAAATATTCACTAGCACAAACATGTTGCGCAAGAGACAGACTGCAAATGAAACGAATGTAGTTATTTGTTGTAATTGTTACATATATATTATTGAAAGTGCCTTAAAATGCTCGTGATATTTCTTGAAAGAAGTTGAAACATTCAACTCAAATGGCAAATCTTTCCGCCTGATTTACAGTCGACCATGTTTTGCTCAAACCAATGCCATAAATAACTACCATATTTGGTAAGACACAAATTGTGGCGACGGAAACAAATATATCGCCTGATTTTGCACTGCGGAAATGGAAATTCGTTCATCACTATTAACAGTGGCGGATTAATTGCGCACCTGCTCAGCACTGAAAATAATATAAACTTTTAAACGTTTATTTATGAATTTTTTGGGTTAACGGAAGTTAAATGTAACGGAAGTTAATTAGTCCGATAATGATTTTCAAAGTTAACTTAAAAGTTAAATCGTTAACGAAAAAGTTAACCGTTAATTAACGATTAACGGATTAACGGTTTGTGCCCAGCTTTATATATATATATATATATATATATATGCCCAGTTAGGTTCATTGAACGTCCGGTTAGGTCAACTGAATACCCGGTTGGGTTCATTGAATGCCCAGTTAGGTCAACTGTACGCCCTTGACGATTGGTTAGGTTTAGTCGTGATATTTTCGTTAAAACTAACGAAAATATCACGACTAAACCTAACCAATCGTCAAGGGCGTACAGTTGACATAACCGGGCATTCAAATTTTATCCTATGTAAATAATGGTTCTCTATTTATTATATGTTTGCAATAAATAATAAATTTGTTGTTATTGTTTTCTTATCTTATTTTGGTTAATTTGCAGAGTTTAAACTTTCGAGGTGGATATAGATGAAAAGATCAACATTGGGGTGGTAATTGATAAAGAGAGTATGAGTTGTCCTAGGTATGAGTTGTCCTAGGTATGAGTTGTCCTGGTATGAGCTGTCCGGTCACGATTATTTTATTAGGTTAATTTATTTGCAATTGTCCACCATATAATTCGTTCACTCATTCATTAACTTTTTAAAGAAAACGGTTTAAAGCGATTAAAACATAAACTATTTGAAGTTCATTTTAAAATTAATAGATGTCCTCTTCGGCTCTTAGCTTATTAATTCTTTGCACATGAACAGCAAATTTTTACAGTATCTGTTGAAATCTAAGAAATTTCTTCCTCATTTGATGCTTTCAATTCTCCTAATGTTTGTGAATTCTGTTTCAAAAATCTATCTTTTAAATAACCCCACGGATAAAAGTCACAGGAATTCAGATCTGGCGATGTTGGTGGCCATGATATTCTTTTATCATAAACCGCAGTAAATTTGTTCGAGAAGACTCTTCCGTCGAAAGTATCGTATAATTATTATCATGAGCTGAAACATCACATACTGTACAGTGTATTTTGCACTAGGGGATTAATTCCTCATGTGTAGAGACAGTACAGTAAAAATGTCATGCTTTTAATTTCAGCTAATAAAAAAATACAAACCTTTTAAAATGTCAGATGTTTAAAAAATCACCATATATATATATATATATATATATTATATATATATTCACCAAATGAGCTAAACCAAATAAAATGCGTCTCAAATTTTACACTGGTTCGTTGGGGAACGTTTCCACCAATGTTTCGTAATGTGTCATCATCCTGTCTAGAATATTCGATGGACGTTGCTGTTCATTCGTTTGAGAACTATATTAACGTGTCGCAAAAAAAAAATTTGGTTAAGTTTTCTTTGTTTTTGTTTTTGAAGAAGAAAATCTAAACTTTTTAAGTAGTTGAGACAAATTTAATAGATGATATAATCTTTTAATTAAATGTATTCCCACTCGTAACATTTTTAATAGCAATGCTTAATTAAATTACTCCCATAGTTTCAATCCAGTGAAAATAAGTGATTTTTTGAGATAAAGACAATCTAAATTGATGTAATAACTTGCCTAGTTCTATTCCTGGTCTCATATGAGTGAATTTCTTGATGAGTTACAAAATATTTATTTACCCACTGCGAGTTAATAATTTCATTAGTAAGTTTGTAAATGAAAGTAAAAAGTGCCAATTTGATTACATTTTTCATCATCATAAACGTTAACTCTGAATAATGGACCTGAATGGTTGTAAAAATCAACATCAGATGATATTCTTATTACTAATTTTTCAATGAATAAAGATAATATTTAAAGCATTATCAACCGAATTATGTACCCCATGCGAGGTTGCAGTACATCGTCATCATATAAGGAAGAAGGAGAGTATGATACAAAGGTAATAAGACCTTTTTAGGGACTATATACAGTATGTCTAATTTTAAACATTATACCAATATCCATGGAAGTCTTTTTAGAGATATAATTTACACAGTCCTTCCACTGCAAGTTCTTGTCTAACATTACCCCTTCAAAATTCTTAACAATACATTCTTTTACATCTATTCCTCCAGCATTCAGTTTATCAAGATACATATTTCGCTTGTCACTAAAAACCGTGAAGTTTGTTTTAATGGTATTTAGAAAGTTTACAAGTGACCAATCATTCCGCTACTTTGGTAAATTCTGTATGCAATACAGTATGTTCTTCGCTGTGTTAACGTTTTTGCAAGGAAAAGAGACAGTTATATCATTTGCACGGAAGGTCATTTATATACAGTAAAAATAACAGTCGACCCAAGAATGAGCCCTGGGGTACCCCATGTTTTACAATCAATTTAGTTGAACAGACATTTATTAATAACGCAAATTGATATCTACTGGACAAATAACTTTTGAACCAATCACTGACAGCTCCTAAAAACCAATAAAAATATAGTTTTATAAATAGAATATTACGTTCTATCACATTAAAAGCCTCACTCAAATCCATAAAGATGGAAATCATAAATTATTTGTTCTCTTTAACAATTTCCATAAGATTTAAAAGCCATTTTCGTTATTTTATCCTTATGGAAGCCATATTGATTTGCGGATAAGTTGTACGATTTCAAATATCAATGTATTCTGCTTTCGTACAATTTGCTAAAAAGTTTTACTGAATACAGATAATGAACACACCGGTCTGTAATTAGTCGCTAATGCGAAATCACCCCCATTAAACAGGTGTGTTATACAACCAATCTTTAACATCGATAGAAATATACTTTTGGAAATATTTTGATAGATAGTTTTCACCAAAATTATAGATATTTTATCTTTAACAAGTGTTTTTCAATTTACCACTAATATATTCTGAACCTCAGTAGAAGTAATAGGAACCGAAACAAAAAGAGAAGAATTCAGTGGCATGTATTCTAACGATAAATGATCACTATCTATTAATTCTGAGCGACGTCTATCAGCTATGGATGTAAAGCAATGTTTTATAGTAAGTTTGTTATGGAAATGTCATCAGCAGTTGTTATTTTCAACATTTACTTTTCCTACTGAATTTTCTTTATTTGAATTTTGATAAAACTTTATCGTATAGTTGTCCATGTGTTTTCGTGTCTCTTTCGTGCTTAGAAAATTTATTACTGTAATATTTTGCAATTTTGATTAATTTAATTAATTTGTTTCTATATTGTGTATATTGTAGTTTCGGAATTTTACCTCGTAATTGCAATTTTAATAATTTAACTCTTATTGAAATTGTAATACCTGGAATGATCCATGTTTTTGCAATACTTTTGGGAAAAACTGTTTTCCTCCTTAATGAAAAGTAACATGTTGAAAAAAATCAAATATGGCGTCATAGAAGAACTTAAATATATGATCTGAGTTGTTCGTAGGTTCATTAGAATCAAATTGAGTATTTTCTACAGGCCCAATAAATTGTCTTTTGTTAACCTCGAAAAATATTCATTATTCAATAGTTGTAAGCACTGTAAGTAATATTATTATATAATGCGTAAGTAGGATTACAATCAATAATGTCTGTAGTTATAATTTCAGAATTTATGAAACCGTTTTTTTTACTGTACAAGTACGAGGCTAGTCAATAAATGCGTCCGGTTTTATTCACGGTGTTTTTAATGAAACAATTCTGGGAATTTATCGAATGCACCTCGCATACAGTCGTACATTCCGTTACTCGATAATAATTGAAGACGCGAGTAGACTTTTAGTAATAGTATGACAAAGGTAGTAAAGATATAAATCTACGAAGATACTAAATAGTAAGTTTAAATATTTACTAGTGACTACAAAGAGATTATTAATTGCCGCAAACCGTTTTAAGATAGCTCCTATAATAACGAATTTATTAAGGCTTATAATGGGGTGAATAATTTATGGACACCCTGTACTTCATTTCACAAATTCATATTAAAGTCACCTATAACTATATCACTGTATTCGATTTATGGAAGTTACGCAGAGCATGATAACGAAATTAATTAAAAAGCTAAAAAGCGAGAGCTTGCTTAGAATTTAGTAGTCAATATATTATTGCCTGAATTTTCACTCGTTTATACCTTCCTCTTTGCTTTAAAATTTTCACTTATCTTTAAATTTCCCTCCTTTCTTTGAACCTCTCTTTAAAATCTAAATTTAAAATTTAAAAATTGTTACTCGTTTTTAAATTTCTTCTTATCTTTTAACTTTCCTCTTTTTTAAAAAGACAGCATCGTAGGGATCAGAGAATTATTTCGTCTCAAACGGACGGTATATATATATATATATATATTATATATATATATATACAGGGTGGGCCGTAAGTTTCCATACATAGGAAAAATAAACATTTTGTTATGGACAACCATTTTTATTTATATAATATGCTCTACATGGTTGCCATTGTTTTGAAAACACATTTCAATACGTGTTCCCCACTGTTGATGAACACGCATTAGCACAGTTGACGTTATGCTTGTAATGGCGTTGGTGATACGTTCCTTTAGATGATTTATGTCTCGTATCTTTTCCTGATACACCATGGCCTTCAAGTGCCCCCAAAGATAGAAATCAAGGGGGGTGAGATCTGGGGATCTGGGAGGCCACTCCACAGGACCACGCCGACCAATCCAAGCATCCGGAAACTGCTGCTGATCCAAATACCGACGCACGTGAAGACCATAATGAGGTGGAGCTCCATCTTGCTGGAAGTAAACTGGGAAGTTACCTTCCTCGTTTAGCAGGGATGGGAAAATCTCTTCTTGCAACATGTTAAGATACCTTTCGGCATTAAGATTTCCACTGACAAAAATTGGTCCAATAATTCTGTCACCCCATATCCCGGCCCACACCATCACTTTACCGGCACCTTGCATCTTCGTCGGACTCAGCCAGTTAGGGTTAGCATTACTCCAATAACGTATGTTTTGCCGATTAACCTCTCCATTGACGTAAAAATTTGCTTCATCAGTAAAGAAGATCTTACGTCAAACGCATATTCTTAGGGTATCTGAAACATAAAAACAAACGTTTAATTTTTCCTATGTATGGAAACTTACGGCCCACCCTGTATATATATATATATATATATATAACCTAACTTTCGTCTAGGTTAGGTTAGGTTAGGCTAATGTTAGGTTAGATTAAGTTAAATTAGGAAATATTATCCATTTCAATTTGGTGCTTTTACCGTGATTGGGAATAGAGTGATATTGTTTCTCAAATCAAGACACTTTTCTCAACTGTGGATTTTTCACTTTGTGCATTTCATTTGCGGACCACGAATGAGGAATGCGAATGACATTGAATGGGAAGTAATCACACACACACATATATATATATATATATATATATAATATATATATATATATATATATAGGGTGGCGCAAAAGTCGGGCATCATAGGAATTTTCAGTGTTGACTATAATGTTTTATTTTTTTTCTTTTAGGTAAGAGGACAGCTGCGAAATTAACATTAGACGAGAGGGTGAGCTTGGTTTAATGTATGGAATAGCAGGTACAACAAATCGATGAATGAATCGGTACAGAATTTAAATTCTGTACCGATTCATCGATTTGTAGTACTTTGTATGCTATGCATTAAAACAAAGATCACACTCTCGTCTATTGTTAATTTCGTAGTCATCTCCTAAAAGAAAAAAATATAATCAGCACTGAAAATTCCTATGATGCGCGATTTTTGCGCCACCCTGTATATATATATATATATATATATATATATATATATATATATATATATATATACCACAAGTGCCTTTCTTTGAAACGTTTGCGTTGTTCGTACACGTCATTGTGCTAAGATAATATGAATAATTATGTAACACAGTCACATGACGCAATAATCACTTGATCTTGCAAATACAATTTCCGCAACTTGTATTAACGCATATATATTATATATATATATATATATATATATATATATATATTATCCCCGCAAGGGGGTTCTAAGCTCGTGCTCTTGAGTGCTCTTTGTGCTCGTTTGTACATGCTTGTTCCTGGAGGTTTCACGTGCGCCCTCCCGGCCCTAGCACCCAAGGATGATGGGGCTCGACCCTGCGGTCCTTGTCATCCTTGGTCTTTTTCCACTTCGACTGTCCCCTTCACCCTTTCTTTTTCCTCTGTCTTTCCTCTCACTTTTTCTTTGTTTTTCCGCTGAGATATGCCCTTTAAATAGAGGCGAATCGGTTCTTCCTGAACTAAAAAAAAAAAAATATATATATATATATATATATACTATAGTTATGTACAGTGTGTATGTTATCATGTTTATATGACGAGAAGATATACAGTAAGGTGTGTACGAATTAACGTTATCAATCTAACTTATACCTCACATGATCACTGTCACATGGTTTTATATATATACATATCTATTATATGCATCCTGTTCATAGGAAAACGTAGGTTGTATTTGTTTATACATTGATTAATCCCTTAATAAAAATAACTTACAAGTTTAATTCACTGTTATTAGTGTAAAAATTATAGTTTCAAGTTTGTAACTGTAAAATCGCGTATTAAACTAATTAGAAACAGTCGTAGTAACTGTTCAAAACAAATTAATAAATAAACTGAGGTACTTTTTAACCTTTTGCTTCAACAAAATTAAATATCGCCTGTCTAAAATATGATTTTTCTCCCTACGTCATAACGGAAGAACTGTCTAGACTAGACTCGCTTATTTGCGTTTTGCATCGATTACAAAGTCAAGTCTTTATTCATAAAAAGAAATATTAAAATATTACAATAATTGTAACTTTTAATTACAATAATTGGATTAGTGATATTTATTTTTTAATTAATTTGGCCCTGAGCGTTAGGATTTACTGGGCACTCTATATATATATATAGTGTGTGTGTGTGAGAGAGAGAGAGAGAGAGAGAGAGAGAGATAAAATGAACCACATCTTGTTAAAATATATATTTTTTTTAATCAGTTTTTGTTAATTATTATGCCAACCCCTCCTAACTATTTTGTATATACATATACCGTATATTTATTCAAAGATGGTAACAGAGCAATGCCCAAGAATTATCGGCCGGCAGCTCTCACCTCACACCTTATAAAGTACTTTGAACGTATAATTAAAAGCGAAACTACCTACTACTACCTACAAGAAAAGAACTTGTACAACCCAAATCAACATGGTTTCAGGGCTGGAAGATCATGCCTATCACAACTATTAGACCACCAAGAGAAAATATTGGAAACACTGTGTCGAGGACAAAACATAGATGTAATCTATACTGACTTTGCTAAAGCCTTCGACAAATGTGACTATGGAATTATAGCACATAAACTTAAGAATAGTGGAAAGCTGAGAAGATGGATATTTAATTTCTTGACGCAAAGAACACAAAGAGTCGTGGTAAATGGAGTCAAATCGGAAGTCTCGGAAGTAGAGAGCTCTGCCCCACAAGGGACAGTACTAGTTCCCTTGCTGTTCATAATAATGATTGCAAATATTGATGTAGATATCAACGACAGTATTGTATCATGTTTCGCGGATGACACAAAGATATGCGAGGAAATATTGAACAAAGGTGACATAGAAAGATTACAAAACGACATTGAAACATTATTCCAGTGGGCAGAAGACAACAATATGAAGTTCAACGAAGAAAGATTCCAATTTCTAAGATATGGTAATAACAAGGAGCTACAGAAAAAAGGGTACAAAACTCTGCAAGCCAAACAGATAACACCAAATCCACAAGTCAGGGATCTTGGAGTAATAATGTCGTCGGATGCAGAATTCAGAGAGCACTATAACATCAAAATTACAACGGCTAGAAAAATAATGCGAATCATCTGGAGGAGCTTCCGCAGCAGAAAAGCAAACATCATGCTCAGATTATGGAAGAGTCTAGTCCTACCAATAAATAATTGAGTATTGCTCAGTACTCACAAGCCCATACAGAAAACGAGACATTGCGAACATTGAAGCTATACAAAGGACTTTTACATCTAAGATAGAGGAAACGGAAGACTACTGGTCTCGACTACAATCACTGAAACTCTACTCTCTCGAAAGAAGGCGCGAGCGGTACACAATAATATATATTAGGGTGACACTTATTTTCGAAAGTTTGAATTTTTATCGGGACGGGCGCGTTTCTGGTTCCATTTTGTCAAAACATATCGTGTGTAAAATATTTTTGAAATAAAACAATATTTAGAACTGCCTCAATACGGTCAAAGTTTGTATATTTTCTCGAAAAGTAGAAATTTTAGATCATGATGTTCTATGCCTCTAGCAAATAAAATATCACTTCTAGTTTGTTCAAGCTACTAATCTTGACCTAAAACATATAACTGGACTTCATACTTTCAACTCTAGGTCCCCCTCAACTCGAGTATTAGCCCCTCAAGGGGGGGGGGTATCATGGGCGCCCATCTCCCTCTCATTGTTGCCTACTTTGCAGAGGTCACGGTGGACTTGCGGGCGGTTGGGAAGTCACAGCGGTGCTTCTCGACCACTTGTAAGAGGAACTGCCTTTGGTCTTCACTCTTGGTAAGGGCCAGGTTGAAAGACTGCATCAACGCCACCCCGCGCTCCGCGAAGTCATTGACAACTTGAAGGGCCTGGACTCGGCGGGATGCGGCGATGAAGGCTGGGTCCGTCCGCCACTCCTCCGGATCCTTGAGCAGGAAGGCGGTGCTGATGTCCAGAACCTTGAAGAACTCCTTTGATGTAGTCGTTGTGAACTTGGCCATGTATTGTTGGCGATTGAGGCGGTGGACAGGTCCACATTGATACGCCGCGGGGGATCCTCCGATCCTTCCTCTTCTTCCATCGCTTTAATCATCTCCCGCTTTGTCGCCAAGTCGATACCCTCGTCGAAGATGGCCAGGGTGACGAGGCGCTCGCTCAAGTACCATAGGTGCCTGGCGAAGACTGTCGCCGTCGCCTTGGCCACCGCTGAGTCCTGATAATAGACGAGGGCCTTGAGCAGCGCGAGGTCCGCGGCTGGGGCCGTTGCCGGGAGCGGCGCTTTGTACCAGGCCGTCACGTAGATGGACACGGCGAAGATGGTGAATCGCCGGATTCCAGCCGCTTCGCCTGACGACATCTGAAACTGTTCCCGGAACAGGAACAGTTTGATGGCATAGATGACTTTTGCCATCCAGCGCGCGCGATGGAAGGCGCCGGGACGAGCGAACCGGGCACCCCGCTTGTTCGGACCGCCCAGCACAATTACAGAGAGCTCCAGAAGTTCCCTGTAGTCATCACGTGGATGTTGACCGTCGAGGAGGCGGCTGAATTCGATCAGCAGGTCGTCGCGGGCGTCCTTCAGGTGCTGCGGCATGGTTCCATCCTCGAAGGGCTTCGCTTTGGTTTGATCGATGAAGTCCCACTGGGCGGCGAATCGTTTGAACAGGAGGATGTCAGGACCAGTAGAGGGACGAGGCACGCCGTGAATGCCTTCTCGCACACCAGTTCGTGGATGTGGTGGCGGCAAGCCAAATGAAGCACTGTCTTCTCGAGTTTCTGCTCAATGATATAGCAAGCTCCTCCTGAGAGTCCTGTGTTTGAGGCGGTGGTGTCAAAAGAGAGGGCACAGATCCGTCCCTTGATGTCCCAATCCTCGAGGGCAGAGAGGACGGCTTCCGCCATGGCGCGGCCGGTGCCGTCGGGGAGGCTGGGCACAGCCAGAAGCTTGTCGACGTTCTCCCCAGACACCAGAACTGGAAGGCGATCTTCAGCAGGGCCTCCGTCAGCCGCTGGTACGATTTTCCCGTCCCAGTGAACGGTCAGCGGCACAGTAGGATGGAAGGCTGCCTTCATTTCCGCTGCTGCCATAGCACGGAACTTTGCTCGGTCGCGGCGGGAGGATTCGCGGTTCAAGACCAGCTCCTCAGGGTCGTGGCCCAAGCTCCTCGCAGCCGCCGACAGCAAAAAAACACCTTCTCGGTCGGTAAGTTTCGTCCGATCCATCGCTGCGGAGAGATCAGGGGTGATCATCTTTTTCGACGCGCGGAATCGCTTGGGTGGTAAAGGGGTCGTAGATGCTTCTGCATTCGACGTGGACGGGCCCGGGAGAGAGAGCTCTTCCTCTTCTTCTCGGCGACGACGCCGTGTCGGTGACCGAGTCGGGCTGCTTGCACCTGAGCTGGAGCTCGATGCCAGTTCGACGAGTTCTTCTCGGCTCTCTCTGTTCGCCCTTTCATCATCTTGCCGGCGGCTCCTTTCCGCTTCCTGTCTCCTCGCACGCTCCTCCTCAGTGTGCAGCGTCATGTCACGTGTGGAGGAGATGCGGCCGCGCCGCACCTCGGCCCTTTGTCCCGTCAGGAACTCCCTGTCCTCTTCGATTGTGATCATCGACATCGCCTGTTCGTGTGCGATGTCGAAGAGGCGGTCAAGGGATGAGAGGAACTCGGCCTCGTTCCTGATTTGGGTCACAGTGCGCCGTTTCGAGTTCTTGTTCAGAGCCCGCCACTTCTCGTACATTCGGAGAACCTTGTCCCTTGCGCGTTGGTCTTTCTGCGTAGGAATACGGGACCGCTCCCAGAATTCCTTGACTGCGGTCACTGTCTCAGCGGCTGCTTCCTTGATCGGCTTCTTGACGTCAAGGTGAAGGTGGAAAAAGTACTGAAGCGCCTGCTTTCCCGTAGGCAGCATGCTTCCTGTGATGCTGTGGTCCACGGTCCCCAGGAGATAGACTGCTGTTTTAGATCTTGTTGCCGAAGCCATCACGTCGTTTCAGAACTCACTGAAAAAGAGAATGAAACACTGTTAGTGTTGGCAAAACTCGTCCCAACCCATTTTCTACTTAGAATAACATGTTCTTTCGCCTGTATCAATATTTGGATAAACTCGTGTTACACCCTGTATAATACCTCATTTTAGTCTTCTGTACACCAGTGCGGAAGACTAAACCAACGACTCTGACCGTCCGTCTGTCTGTCTGTTATCATTTTTCAACTCAGAAACTACAGCAGCTATCGAAACGAAAACTGACATGATAACAGAACGCCATGAGTACTTTTCGACAAAAAGTTTAAACTTTGACCTCGTTGAGGCAGTTCTAATTATTTTATTTCAAAAATATTTTACACACAATGTTTTTAGACGGAATGACACCAGAAATGCGCCCGTCCTGATAGAAATTCCCAAAAAATGAAAAACACCCCAAATAAGTGGCACCCTAATATATATACATATGGAAAATACTTGAGGGCTCTGTCCCTAACCTTAGAAATGAAATAGAAACAAACTGGAATGAGAGAAGAGGCAAATTTTGTACGGTCCCAGCTTCGGTGGGACAAGGGGGCCATGAAAACGAGGATGGAAAATACCCTTAGAATAAGAGGCCCAAAGCTTTTCAATATCCTACCAAACGAAGTGAGGAATCTCCAGCACACCGACCTGAATAACTTCAAGAACCAGCTGGACAGGTTCCTGTGCAAAGTCCCTGATTAGCCATGCGTGGCTGGCTACGAGGGCAGGAGGAGATCGGAAAGCAACTCTCTCCTCCACCAAATCCCACAAATGAGGCGGAATACTGCAAAGGGGTGGACCACAAGTTGATCCTGAACCGTCGTTCAAACCCTCAAAGTATCATAAGTATATATATATATATATATATATATATATATATATAAGGAAAAGGGGGGAAAAAGGCTGCCTGGAGAAGCATCATGAGTTCGAAATAGAAAAAATAATTACTTTTCCCATTTCCTACTCATAATTCTTTCATCCATTTTGTTATTCCTCGTATTCGTTCGTGCGGTGAGTATCCTCTTTTATTCAAACCCTGTATTTTAGTTTTTTACTTATCTAACATAGTGTAAAGTGTTTTAAAATTTTATTTGTACTTTTTTGTTATCAGCTTCTTAATGTGTATGCTTTAAATTTTAGCCCTGAAGATGAGAGACTCTCTCGAAACGTTGGTCAATGCAGCCTTTATCCTCCTTTTCCTTTTGGAAATTAAGCTCCTTAGGAATGAAATTAGGAATGATAATATATATATATATATATATATATATATATATATATATATAATATGGACCTTTTCCAGTTTGTGTACCGTTTTTCATATAATTTATTTTTGATTGGTCATACAACCGCCGTCGATTATAACAACTTTTTAAGAGAGGTAAGTTCTTGATAACCTAACGTAACGTAACCTAACCTAACGTAACCTAACCTAACCTAACCTTCTGTTTTATTCTATGCTGTGCCTAACAGAAGCAAAGAAATACTAGAAAGTTGCATAACTGTAGAAAACGGTACATAAACTGGAAAACGTCCATATATATAATTATATATATATACAGTAGTACATATATAAAACATTATGCAATAAACGTTCTCCATCACCTCAGTTCGTTTTATCACTACGCAACGCATTCTTGTTCTGGTGAAGCGCCAATAAAAAAAATGTTTATTCTGAAATAATTAAAGAATAGATAAATCATTTGGTGATTAACAATCGCAGTTCTTTAGTATTTTACAGAATGTTTTCGACTATCATTTCCGGTATACAGAATTACGAACGATAAACAAATTGGTGCTATCAGTCTGCATTTGTACCAGCTACCGACCAGTTGAATTTATCTTTTGTTATACGTATTTTTGTAAGTAAAATCGTACATCCTGTCATATTTGGCTTGGCAAAAACTAAATTTCATAACATGGCGTAAGAAAATGAGACACTATATATGCTTGAATTTGTTAACGAAGTGGCCATTCTGAGTTGTGTTGAGTTTGATTTCGGTTTCGTATTTACGTTCGTGTATTTGTGTTGAGTTTAACTTGTTTTATATTAAAATAGAAATAAACACACGCTTAGACCTTTCCAATTTTGTAAAATTTAAAAAGTGGTCGAAAACTTTAACTAGGAGGTAAGTTGTTAGGGTGTTCCATATCGGCCTACGGTCCCCTATAGTGATGACGGAAACTATATAGTGTACATCTTGTGACGAGACTCGATACTAAAACATGTTCGAACATGAGCTAACGCGGCATTCGAGGTTAAACGAGAGTTAGATTTGCTTAAAAACATAAATAGAAATAAATAATGGAAAATACACTTTCTATATTAGAGGCCATACTCAAACGAATTATTTGAATTCATGGAAAAAGTTATTTCTAAGTTACTCGATTGCAAAATCATGTATTATATTTTTTGAGGGGTAAGGCCTACGTAAACTGTGAAGTGTCAAACTGAAACAGAATTACTAGTATGAACCCGAATTTGCTGGCTTACTTTAATTAAACTAAAAATATTAAAAATGCAACAACTGTGTTAATATGTATCTCCAATTACAATATAAAAATAGAATTTTCTGCTTCAAAATTAAATCAGATGCGAACAGAGACGATCTGTCTGTAAAGTTTTCAATTTCTACTGCATTTCCAAGGTCACCTGAATGCAGTTTTGCCAGATACAGGGAAATTTCCCTGTTTTAGGGAAATAAATCACTACATAACGCCAATATTCCCTGAATAAGGACATTTTGAGTAGATATAGATATTTATATATCCAGAAACACAAATTTTCACTGTATTAATTCAAAAATTTATAACAATATCGCTAAATAATACTTTAACCTTACGATAGAGATACAAATAAATCTAGGTTCATACATATTGCTTTAAATGCGGGTGTATAGGGAAATTTTAGACCAAAAAGGGAAATTTTAAGAACGAACGGAAGGAAATTATATCATTCAGATCTGGCAACGCTGCCTGAATGTCTTTGACGAGAGTTCTGGTGCAAAACACCCTTCTCCGAACATTTCTTTCCTCAAATTTCAAATGAATGAGTGGATCTTACTTTCGTTAGAACCCGGATTCGAATCTATAAGCTCTTCATTCAGATTTGGATTGAGGGATTTTGCAGTATTAATTAATGATACTAATAAAATTGGAGCTGCACAAAGTTAATAATAATAATAATATTATTATTATTATTATTACTTGCTGGTGAATATAATTAGTTATTTTTTCTTCCAAAGTTACGAGTGTAAAATTTTCAGGTACTCTTTCTTGTATTTGCTTCTTTATGATTTATTCATTAAGGGGGTCATTTTCTTCTCAGTAAAGAATTATTTAAACAAACTTTGATGAAGTAAAGCGAGTTTTTCTTTGTTGTAATTTAACCTTCAAATGTCCTTTTCCGGTATTGTTCAACTATGATCTTTAAAATTTAGAAATTATCTAAGTTTCGAAAAAAAAATTAGCAATTTCGAGAAATACAATTGCAGATCTGAAATATAGTGACGCAAGTTGACTGTTTGGTTCACGTGGTCGAAAAGTGATTTTGAACGTGTGAGAATGTTTTTTTTTCACTGAGAATAATTACACTTTGGTTATATACTTATATTAAATAATAATAATAATAGTCTGCTAAATACGAATATTTTTATTTTATTTTTTTCTTTCAACTGATTACACAGATTGTAAATGCTTTGAACAAAAGTCATATTGTTTCAACAACATACCCAGAGGTTTTAGACAGAGAAAATTGGGTGCTGGTTAAGTGTGCGGTCTACCTAGCTTTTAGTTAGCCTTATAAGGCTAACTAATGAAACTATCACGACTTAGCCTAACCAATCGTTAGGTCAACTGTACGCCCTTGACGATTGGTTAGGTTAAGTCGTGATAGTTTCATTAGTTAGCCTTATAAGGCTAACTAAAAGCTAGGTAGACCGCACACTTAACCAGCACCGAAAATTGTTGGATATGGAGAATCGATGAATTCGAAAAGACAAATTTACAAACTTTTTTGACATTTCAGAACGATTAACGAAATATATTTTAGAATAAAAAAAATAGTATTTTGCCTCACAATAAAATAAACGAAATGAAAAAGATTTTTCGGAGCAAGTGTAGTTTATGTCCCCATGTGTTGCCTAGTGTAGTTTACGTCCCCCTGTGTTGCCTAGTGTAGTTTACGTCCCCCTGTGTTGCCTAGTGTAGTTTATGTCCCCCTGTGTTGCCTAGTGTAGTTTACGTTCCCCTACATTATCCTAGTGTACTTTACGTTCCCCTACATTATCCTAGTGTAGTTTACGTTCCCCTACATTATCCTAGTGTAGTTTACGTTCCCCTACATTATCCTAGTGTAGTTTACGTTCCCCTACATTATCCTAGTGTAGTTTACGTTCCCCTACATTATCCTAGTGTAGTTTACGTTCTCCTACATTATCCTAGTGTAGTTTACGTTCCCCTACATTATCCTAGTGTAGTTTGCGTTCCCCAACTTTGTCCGCGTATACCTAATCAAATAAAATGTTAAAACTAACGAAAGTATTACGACTTAACCTAATCAATCGTCAATATATATATATATATATATATATAAGCACACCGGACAAAAAATTAGTCACCCCTAATAGCACCGATAGTAGGAAGTTCAAGGTCACACAGAGGGCGCTGATGTAGCATTGGTAAGTGACAAGTAGCGGTGACGTAGCACACAGGATCAGATCTGTTTCGTGAGGTGGTGAAGAACAAAGTGTGTGTTGGATATAGTCTGCAAAATGGGTCGTGAGGCAGACGTTACTCAGTGGCAAAAAGGAGCCATCGTGTTTGGCAGAGCCCACGGACACAAAATGTCTGAAGTAGCCCAATTTGTTGGTGTGTCAACGCGTACTGTCCAGCGAGTTTACAAAGAGTGGTGTAGTTCGCAATCAACTGACAATCGACGGCGTAACTGTGGCCGGAAAACAATTCTCGACAATAGGGGCCGCCGCCATGTTTCTCGTCTAGTAACTGCAAATCGTTTTCAAACCAGAGAACAATTGCTCCATGAAACCAATGAGGTCCTCCAGCGACCAATTTCCGAACGGACATTGCGACGAGAACTGCATGCGATGGACATCTGGAGCAGGGTACCACGGAAGAGGCCGCTGTTAACAGCAAGTCACAAATTGGCACGTTATAAATGGGCTCAGAGGCACAAAAACTGGACTGCGGCAGATTGGAAACGTGTAATTTGGTCCGATGAGTCCCGTTTTTGTTTGTTCTCCAATGATGGGAGGCGACGAGTACATCGCAGGACCAATGGAGCCTTTAATCCTGAATGCGTCGAAGGTGTTGTTCAGGCTGGAAACAGAAAGTGAAGCGCAGGAATAGACACCCACGGACTCTGGCGGAACTTCGGAACCGGCTGATGAACGAGTGGCAGCAAATCGATGTTCAGTACATGCACAACCTCGTAGAGTCTCTGCCTCGCCGGATTCGTGCGGTTATCAAGGCCAGAGGCGCCGTCACACGTTATTAGGTACATTCTGAGAGGGGTGACTAATTTTTTGTCCGGTGTGCTTATGTGTGTGTATAGAAACGACGTAAGAATAAAGGAGCGTTCTGCACACGAGGAAGAGAAATAACGAACAAATGAAAAATGAGAGAATTACGACTTCTGACTATTGTGCCCTGTGGTGCAGTGGTTAGCATATCTGACCGGCAATCGGAAGATCCTGGGTTCGATTCCTGGCGGGGACCTCATTTTTCATTTGTTCGTTATTTCTCTTCCTCGTGTGCAGAACGCTCCTCTATTCTTACGTCGTTTCTATACATTAATATACTGCGTGGTCATTGCAGTTAAATGTACATATTCACGATTTGCGAGGGTGCCCTCTTAGGGCATTGGTTTCTGCCCTATGTAGGAAAATTACGACTTCTGACTATTGTGCCCTGTGGTGCAGTGGTTAGCATATCTGACCGGCAATCGGAAGATCCTGGGTTCGATTCCCGGGCGGGGACCTCATTTTTCATTTGTTCGTTATTTCTCTTCCTAGTGTGCAGAACGCTCCTCTATTCTTACGTCGTTTCTATACATTAATATACTGCGTGGTCATTGCAGTTAAATGTGTATATATATATAATATATATATATAATATATATATATATATATATATATATATATATGAAAATTATTTCACGAAAGTAACACGTGAAAAATATTTATGATGAATAAAACCACGAAGGAAAGGAAACACAAAAAGGTGCTCAAGCGCTTTCGTCTAATGACATCCTCAGGAACACTGAAGTACATAAAAGGTTACGGCCTATATATAGGTTACAGAAAGAAAAAAAATAAATAAATAAATACATACACACAAACATATATATTATATATAATATATATATATATATCTACACACACAAATATATATATATATATATATGCAATAAACGGAGAAGTAAAAATAAAAATTAAAAATTAAAGGATTAACAAAGAGGCAAACAGATTTGTAAGGAAAAATATCGATTTTTAGCACAAGATCAAATGAATTATAAAAATACAAATTTATACTGGAAATCTGCCCGGGTTTTAACACTTTGCCTTTTAGAGTCAAGTTTCGATATATATAAAAATAAAATGAAGATTAAAAGTTAATAAAGTAGCATACAAGTTTACCAAAGATTTAGCATCCTACCCTTTTTATCTAAATCTGTTTTGAAGGAATTCAAAACAACAGGATCGAGTTGAAAAAGACCTTTGCTTATGTTGAAGTTATTTGAAAGTTGGATAATGGCAGACTCAAGAATATTTCTATTAACAATGTTGCTAGAATGAAATAAAACTGAAGCATTATTCCAATCAATACACTGGGATAACTCTGACAAATGGACAAAAAGAGCACTGGACAACTGTCCTGTTCTAACGGAATATTGATGCTGTTTTATACGTGTGTGCAAATCCTTTCCCGTCTGACCTATGTAAAAGGAATCACATTGTTTACACCCAATTTTATAGATAATGCCTGAATTAATTATTGGTAAGGCTATTTTTTACTATGATATTTTTCACAATATTGTTATATGAAAATACTACATTAATATCCAAAAGTTTAAGTACATTAGCAATGCCTAAAAAGCCCGAGAAAAATGGAAGTACTAAAATATTTTTTGACAAAGTACGAGTGTTATTATTGACACGATAGAAAGTTCGTTTTGCCTTGTTGAGACAAGATTCCATAAACGCAGATGGATAACACAGATCACTTCCAATACCGTTGATTTTTTCCAATTCGGCATCGATGTATTCCGGACTGGCGATCCTAAGGGCGCGGAGAAACATTGATGAAAAAATGGCCTTCTTAGTGGGGGTGTCATGTCCCGAGTAAAAGTGTACGTAGGACAAATTGTTTGTTGTTTTCCGATAGATACTAAACTATTAGACGAAAGCGCTTGAGCACCTTTTTGTGTTTCTTTTCCTTCGTGGTTTTATTCATCATATATATAGGGTGATCGTGATCCAGAGAAATGGGACCCAAAAGAAACCCCTGTAACTCTTAAAGTATAAGTCCTTTTATAAAATCATACGCATCATTCGAAAGAGGATAGTTACAAGTTTGTACAGGATTGTATAGGTTTTGACAGTACAAGACAAGATAAGATACAAAACAAAATAAAAGTGTTAGTTAAAACTAACCCTTCAAGATGACTGCATGGACTGTGGAAGAAGTGTAGTTTCAGCTCAAAGATATTTCAAGACAAATTTTCAGATGTCAAAATCACCTTCTAAGAGCTGAAACTACACTTCCTCCATGCTCATAATATTGCTCAGTTATGAAACGCAGCTGTTCCACAGTCCATGCAGTCATCTTGAAGGGTTAGTTTTAACTAACACTTTTATTTTGTTTGTATCTTATCTTGTCTTGTATTGTCAAAACCTATACAATCCTGTACAAACTTGTAACTATCCTCTTTCGAATGATGCGTATGATTTTATAAAAGGACTTATACTTTAAGAGTTACAGGGGTTTCTTTTGGGTCCCATTTCTCTGGATCACCCTTTATATATATATATTATATATATATATATATATATATATATATATATATGAAAATGAAAAGGTTTATTGGCAGACTATAGTCCATATGACAAATATTATTAATACAATGACAGTTTACATACTAAGGATAGAAATATATACAGTTGATTAGGAATAATACAGTAATGTCGAAGTTAAGTGGAGCTACAGACGGACGTTTTCGTACCAAGAATTCCATAGCTTAGAGCAGGGGTCCCCAACCTTTTTGTGCCGAAGAGCACATTCAAGACTACCGGTAGTGCGGCGGGCACCATTTACTTTTTCAAGGCAAATTTATAGTTGGACTTAATAATGAACATAATACACAAAAAAACATTTAATTCCTATGTAAAATAATGAACATAATACACAAAAAAAACATTTAATTCCTATGTAAAATAATAATGAACATAATACACAGAAAAAAACATTTAATTCCTATGTAAAATAATGAACATAATACACAAAAAAAACAAGGCTGGACTAACTAAGAATCTTAGAAAATTTATCAAAACGATAACTTTATTTATAAAGAAATAATTATTTTCAAATAAATGCGCATCTGTTTCTGTAATTAACTACTAAAATTTTAAAAAATGTTAAGTATGCTACATATTTTAAATATTTAGTAACTAAATATTTAAAATATGTAACATACTTAACATTTTATTAAAAATTTAAATAAAAACATCAATCGTAGTCAGTCAGTGGCGGGCACACGCAAAAGGGTCGGCGGGCACCAGGGTGCTCGTGGGCACAGGGTTGGGAACTCCTGGCTTAGAGGATAAAAGGATAAACGGCAGGATTCGTGTGTGTGTGTGTATATATATATATATATATATATATATATATATATATATATGAAAATTATTTCACGAAAGTAACACGTGAATCATATTTATGATGAACAAAACCACGAAGGAAAGGAAACACAGAATGGTGTTCGAGCGCTTTCGTCTAATGACATCCTCAGGAACACTGACGTACATAAAGAGTTACAGCCTATATATAGGTTACAGAAAAAAAAATTATATATATATATTTTATATATACAATAAACGGAGAGATAAAAAAAAAATATTAAACATTAAAGGATTGTGGGAGGAGCATACAAATTTGTAAGGAAAAACTACCGAATTTTAGCACAAGATCAATTGAATTGTTTCCAACCAATGTTATAGATAATAAAAAAATAATAATAAAAAAACAAATTTATACTGGAAATCTGCCCGGGTTTTAGCACTCTGCCCTTCTTGTTAAAGTTCGATGTCTATAAAAATAAAAATTGAAAAATAAAAGTTATTAGAGTAGCATACAAGTTTACCAAAGATTTAGCGTTCTACCCTTCTTATCTAAATCTGTTCTGAAGGAATTCAAAACAACAGGATCGAGTTGAAAAAGACCTTTGCTTATGTTGAAGTTATTTGAAAGTTGGATAATGGCAGACTCAACAATATTTCTATTAACAATGTTGCCAGAGTGAAATAAAACTGAAACATTATTCCAATCAGTACAGTGGGATAACTCTGACAAATGGACAAAAAGGGCACTGGACGACTGTCCTGTTCTAACGGAATATTGATGCTGTTTTATATGTGTGTGCAAATCCTTTCCCGTCTGACCTATGTAAAAGGAATCACATTGTTTACAACCAATTTTATAGATAATGCCTGAATTAATTATTGGTAAGGCTATTTTTTACTATGATATTTTTCACAATATTGTTATATGAAAATACTACATTAATATCCAAAAGTTTAAGTACATTAGCAATGCCTAAAAAGCCCGGGAAAAATGGAAGTACTAAAATATTTTTTGACAAAGTCCGAGTGTTATTATTCACACGATAGAAAGTTCGTTTTGCCTTGTTGAGACAAGATTCCATAAACGCAGATGGATAACACAGATCACTTCCAATACCGTTGATTTTTTCCAATTCGGCATCGATGTATTCCGGACTGGCGATCCTAAGGGCGCGGAGAAACATTGAAGAAAAAATGGCCTTCTTAGTGGGGGTGTCATGTTCCGAGTAAAAGTGTACGTAGGACAAATTGTTTGTTTTTCCGATAGATACTAAACTTAAAACCTGGGCTTTCCTTATGTACACGCACATCCAAAAACGGGATTGAGTTGTCTTGTTCCATTTCTAAAGTAAACTTAATGGAGGGGACTTGATCATTTAACTGAAGGAGGAAGTTATGCAGGTCACGATTCATGGACCAGATACACAAAATATCGTCGACGTACCGCAACCAAGGGATGCCAACCCCCAGGATTCTCGGGATGTAAGTAATTTCGAAAAACTCCATATAAATATTGGAGAGGAGGGGCGACAAGGGGTTGCCCATGGCCATCCCAAAAACTTGTTGATAATACTCGTTATTGAAAGCGAATTTACAGTCTTTGATGCAAAGCTTAATAAGTTCCAAAACAATGTGTGAAGGTAGTGGCAGGTCATACTTATGTAATTCTCGGGAGAGAAAGTCAAGCATATCGTCAATCGGTACTTTTGTAAACAATGAACAAACGTCAAAACTGATCAATCTATCGTTGGTTTCAGTACGTGCATTATTCAATTTTTCAGTAAGATCCATGGAATTTTTTACATGTGAATCAGAGATAGTTCCGAGAATGGGGGACAAGACTTTGACAAGCCATTTGGAGAGTTTATAAGTAATAAAGCCCACCGAGCTAATAAGATAAGAAGGGTAGAACGCTAAATCTTTGATAAACTTGTATGCTACTCTAACTTTTATTTTTCAATTTATTTTTATAGACATCGAACTTTAACAAGAAGGGCAGAGTGCTAAAAGCCGGGCAGATTTCCAGTATAAATTTGATTTTTTTTTAATTTTTTAGTTATCTATAACATTGGTTGGAAACAAATCATTTGATCTTGTGCTAAAAATCGGTAGTTTTTCCTTACAAATTTGTATGCTCCTCCCACAATCCTTTAATGTTTAATATTTTTTTTTATCTCTCCGTTTATTGTATATATATATATATATATATATATATATATATAATTTTTTTTTCTGTAACCTATATATAGGCTGTAACTCTTTATGTACGTCAGTGTTCCTGAGGATGTCATTAGACGAAAGCGCTTGAGCACCATTCTGTGTTTCCTTTCCTTCGTGGTTTTATTCATCATATATATATATATATATATATATATATATATATATATATATATATATATAAATAAATTGACGATTGGTTAGGTTAAGTCGTAATATTTTCATTAGTTTTAACGTTTTATTTGATGGATTCATTTAAAAACTGTCTCCTAAAGATCCTAGTGTAGTTTACGTTCCACAACTTTGACCTAGTGTAGTTTGTGTCCCCTTTTGCGTCAGGGGGATGTAAACTACAGTTGCTCCGATTTTTCTATTACCATTCTGGACTGCAGCTGTTTGACAATTATCACGTTACGAAGTAATGTGATTTCATCTGCACAGAAGCGAAACAATCGCAAAACAATTAGTGAAACCACTTCAACTCCTCGAGCTGACAAATTTAAATAACAGTCTTTATGGATTTGTGAAAGTCCGAACGTGCCGGAAAAAAAAAGCCCACTGAACAACTGTTTAAATAAGTCTATCCATATACCCTTAGGATTATCACCCTCTTACCTTCCGTTAGATATTAAGTATTAATAGCACTCCTGAAAGATTTATGTAACTCTATTTTTTTTGTATTTCAGATTCAATACTAAAATGCCTGAAGTAATGAATGCCAAACAGCTTAATTTAATTTTAACTCTCTTCTTTCTGAATCATGTTAATACCTCATATTTGCAACTTCCTTCTGTGACGTTGTACATTTCACTATTAAAATTAAATACTAAAGACTGCGAACATCTCAGTCTTGATAAGAATGAAGAATTAACCATTCCAGTCTCCTTTTGTTTTGACGGATACACGCTACGTGGATCTCATACGAAAATTTTCCAAAATAGTTTAGCTTCTGAAATTTTCGTTCAACATGAAAAGGGATTCTGTCAAAAAGCAGAAGGGGCTCACGGAATACAGAAAATAACAGTACCACAGTGCATCCCCAAATTACCCAGCAATTCCAGTAACTTCGTTCCACTTCACAATGCAACCTTTATTGCCTTCCCAATAAGTAATGATTGTGAAATAAAGCTTCAACTCTGCGGAAAGAACTTTGTCAGGACACCGAACATACACCCATGCCCTAATCTACCTCAACTCTCCGTGGATCAGTCATGCAAAGAACACTCTTATTTAGATAATTATGTCTTGGAGACAATTCTGGACTCAACAATTGGGCGAACCATATTAGACTTTTCTGTCAGTAAGTGTAAGTTAAATGGGTTAGACTACTACTTGCACTGCTTAAAAAGAGCTCCGATGTCAAAACCACCTGGTGAATTTAAGTGTCCAACTTTGAAACTTTCAAAGCAGGAAGGCGTTAATGAAACGAGTGAAGCTCCACCTTCTCAAGGGGAAGGCGAAGAAGAAGAAGGGGGAGCTCTTCATCTAACTTTATACGTCGCCATCTTCATTGTTTTTGTGTTTGCCGTTTTGGTTATTCTGCTGCTGCAGTGTTTCGGGTTAGTTAAATGAACCTTTTTAGTAGAAAAAATATCTTCTTACGGAAGAAATAAAATGAAAATGGTGTTTCAAGCTACTTTTACTACTCTGTTCCATTGTCATCCGTGTCTCTCTTTTTTTTGTTCCTTATAATTCCTTTATGAAATTAATAAGAATAATTCTTTATAACTCTTTTAAACCACAGAATATTGTTCGTATGACATCATAAATCATCTCGTATTTCTTCTTTTTTTTTCAGGTCTCCTATAATTGTCTTCCGTCCATTTCTGACAAGACTGTTTCGTAGAAACCGGACGAATGAAGATACAGTGGATACTCTTATTATGGACATGCATTTATGTACGAGGAACGTGTTGGAAAAGACAAAATCTAAAACAAAAAGGTACTTGAGAAGAACAAGGAGCGCAAAACCATGAATCTGCATTTTATTTAGCTAAGATTTATATTAATCCAGATCATATTTGAAAACCACCAATGAATTTTTCTTCCAAATAATTTTTGTTAGTGATTGAACTTTTCGCTTCGCTTTGATAGATTAATGTTGTAAGAAATTTGTATATACAGATTTTCCAACAATCTTGAAGTAGGTGTTATTTTTTTATTTATTAATCCAATTATTTATTTTATTCGTTAATTTAATTACGTATTTTATATTATTTTATTCTTTAAGATTTTGGATTGCCCTTAAAATATTATTATATTTTAATCTGATAATGTAGTAAATAGTTGTAAAGTCTTTCAACAAAGTTATTCCTAATATACTTGCAGATGTATACTGTAATTGCTTTTCATCTAAAATAATTAAATAATTCATCGTAAATGGTTTAACAAAATTCTTTACAGGTCTTGGGAATTAAACGAAGGATATTTTGATCAAGTTTGAAAACTTTACAAACCTCAATAACGACCAATATTCTTTTGTTGCGTTTCCAACACTCATTTAACACGATTTTGAAAGGAACGCAAAAATCGAACGAACGACTATTTGTCAGTGTTGATGCTTTGCAAAGCCTCTTTGACCATTCTAAACAACGTTTCTCTTCAATCACAATCTTGGCATCTTCGAATATTGCAGAAAGCGATTTCAACTCGTTGTTTGATAGTTGCGCCCGGGTGTTCGTCTGGAGTTTCCAGGCTCCAAATGAGAGTTTTACTAGCAAAAATTGTTAAATGTCACTTATTAAAACTACAGAAAAGTCCCCCCACCCACCCCAAGCCAGTAAGGCATTATGTTACACTCTTTATGTAATTTTTATTTTATCTTGTGCCAAAGAGCCTTATTTAATGAATGATTTTGTAGAAGTTACTGATTATTTTGTTGTTAACCATACTGAAATAGTGGTGGTACTCGCGCTAAGTGTCAGTGTTGATAAAAGTAGAATTGTACTGTTTCCACGGTCACCGTCGGAATATTTCCTTCTGATTGAATTCCCGACAACTTACGAGCTCAGCGATCTAATATTGCTCTTAAATGGAACGCATTTGCGGTCACGTTAAATATAGTGTTCAGTTTATTATTAATATTCATTTATACCTAACCTAACCTAACAATTATACCCTTTCCTAAGTTTACCTAATATGTCTAACCCACGACCGTGTCTCATTTTGGAGCAACATTCGATGGGTGAACTTGTCGGTTATGGGGGAATTGAACCGAATATGGTATACGAGGCAACTTGGTTGAAAGCTGTTGCTTAGCCAAGGTTTTCAAGTCTAAAAAATAAAAATCAAAACCTCAACTCCAAAAAATAAGAATTCCGTCCCCAAAAATAAGAATATCCATAATATGTCGTTAGACAAATTAAATGAAAAATTGAAAAATTAAGAAATGAGAACAAATAAAAATAGGAGCTATTGAAGAATAGGGACCCCAGCCTTCTTTATTTAGCTTTATAAGGCTAACTAACGAAAATATCATGACCTAACCTAACCAATCGTCAAGGGCGTACAGTTAACCTAACGATTGGTTAGGTTAGGTCGTGATATTTTCGTTAGTTAGCCTTATAAGCCTAACTAAAGAAGGCTGGGGTCCCTATTCTTCAATAGCTCCTAAAATAAAATAAGATTTGAGGCCAAAAATAAGAACAAATCTTAAAAATAACGAGACTTGAGAACCCTGTGCTTATATTAAGATTCTCTTTTATTTCAATATTTGATTAACTTTAAAATGAAATATTTAATCACGTGATCTTTATCTTTGATATATTTTTCCCCTTGTAATTCATAAGTCTTCCTTATGGATAAATAAACTTATGAAAAAAACAGAATAAATAAAAATGTTCAATGTAGATTTAAGACATTTGGATTAATGCGATTATCCATACATTGTGAACGTTCTGATTTTTTTCAAGTGTTCTTTGAAACATTAAATGAAGTGATGTAAGTTAAGGTAATGTACAACTATATGTGCCATGATGTACTGTGAAATAAGGTTAAGAATAGTCTAAGGGAACCATTAAATACTCCTGCAGTACATATACTTTATCGCAACAACTTAAGAAATATAACTGCCGTTGCGTAAGTCTTACGTAAAAATGTACAGGTTTTTTATCTTATTTAATATTTTATATTTGTATATTTGTACCTGTAGACAAATATTTGTATATTTGTACCTGTAGACAAATATTTGTATCTTTGTACCTGTAGACAAATATTTGTATCTTTGTACCTGTAGACAAATATTTGTATATTTGTAGACTTAATTGAATATGGTTGCTCAAAAATCTTCGTTATTTTAATCTGTTCATTTTTCTTTTAAAATAAGACTACGAGAGAACCGTTAACAACCTATATATGTATATACAGATGCGGCAAACTAATCCTGGCAGTAATGAAAGGAGATATAATGAGTTTTATAAAGAAGGTAAGAAAAATGTTAAGCTAGTAGTAAAAAGAAGTAAAGAGAGAGTAGATGAAAGAAGGCCTGAAAAGGAAGAGGAATGATTAGTATGGAAAGAAGAGACAAAGTGCTCGGGTCAGTCAGGTGGAGTGACTATCAATCTAAAAGATAAGATCAGTAATACTAGATAAGTAAATACAAGAGAGATTCAATATTTTAGCAAGCTAGTAAGCGAGGTAGGTGAACAGAAAGCAAATGTGGGTATATTTGGTTTGGGTGGCGTATGTAGAAGCGTATATCAAGAAGTGGAAGATATGAAGTTGAAGGGAGTTGAATGAGTAGTAAGCAAGCTAAAGAAAGGAACGTCAACAGGAATTGATGGATATGTAGTGAAATTATTAAGTGTTGGAGATAGAATGGTGCTTGAATGGCTGTGGAACGTACGTCAAAAAACGTGGGAAAGTGGATATATTCCAAATGATTGAACAAAAGCCGTAATTGTACCATTGTATACAAATAAAGATGAAAGAATTGAAGGTTAAAATTATAGGGACACGAGTCTTGTAAGGAAGCTGGAAAAATAGACGAAGAGTGTTCACAGATATAGAGTAAAAAAAAATTAGTGAGCCCTTGGTTGGAGATGAACAAGGTAGCTTTTGGGAAGGCAGAGAATATGTTGCTCAACTGTTTGCAGTGAGACAGTTTATTGAGAAACTAAATGATAAGAAGGAAAAGGTGATTAAGGCATTTATAGATTTTGAGAAACTAAATGATAAGAAGGAAAAGGTGATTAAGGCATTCATAGATTTTGAGAAACTAAATGATAAGAAGGAAAAGGTGATTAAGGCATTTATAGATTTTGAGAAACTAAATGATAAGAAGGAAAAGGTGATTAAGTCATTTATAGATTTTGAGAAAGTGAATAGATCTGCTTTGTGGCAAATTCTTAGAATGAATACATAGTGCCAATGATAAATTGTTAAATGCAGTGAAAATTTTTGTGGGTAATAATACTTGTGTAAGAGTTAAGAGGGAGTTCAGTGACTGGCTCACTATTAATTTGGAGTACGATAGGGCTATGTGATATCGCCGTGGCCGTTTGATGGTGTATATAGATGTATATGGATCTCGTAAACTTTGTACTTAAAATGTACCATTCATCTCGGCTTGGAAAAGTGTGACACCTTTAAAGCTTCTGCAGTCTTTGCATTCTCTCAAAACATGTACTTGCTCCATCCTTGTTTATTTCTCACTTGAATTCTGCCTTCCTTCCTTCCTTCCTTCCTTCCTTCCTTCCTTCCTTCTCTAATTGAACGACAACATTAAAAGGTTTATTTTTCATGTCTAAGGTATTGAGGGTGTACACTGTACAGTTCAAATTAGATGACGCTGAGTCAGATGCCGAAGTAGGCATTTATGTAACGCAAAGCAGACAGGATCTCAAAGCTGGATCCTGTCTGCTTTGCAGATAGCTGGTGAGGGAAGCTATATTTATGGGACCTCTTTGCGAGAGACCCGTTGCCCACGTCGGGCTAGCATCATGAAAAAGAAAAACTATGGTATTTGTCATTTACCATTAGTCCATTACTTATTCGGACTATAGTGGATTTAATTTTCCCAGAAGAGTTCCTTGTACCATGCACGGTCTGTGTTTAACATATAAGTTTCTCAGGGGACCATTCTGAGTTTGTGTGTGATATATATATATATATATATATATATATATATATATATATATATACTGAAACAACAAATACTGTCACACTATTGAAATTAATCCCAATTACTATGTAAAAGTAAAGTACGGGTTTTGTATCTTATTTAATTTTTTATATTTGTATATTTGCATTTGGTTGTGTACTTATTTATTTTTGACAAAATGTTATATTTATGATGCATAAAAAATACAAAATCTCGCCATATTATTTTATACCTTGTCTTGTTTGCGAAACTTTCTGACCGCCACTAGTATACAGTAGGCATCGAAATCCATGGTTTTGGTTCAGTTGAGATATTTCACGCGTGAAAATGAAAGCGGGAAGTAGGGACGTTTCGATCCAATCACTGGAGCATTCTCAAGCTTTATTAACAGAAAAAAAATACACAATCTTTTATATATTCTTAAAAGGCTTAAAATAAATGGTTAATAAAGGTAGCCCAGGTGTGAGTAAAAATATAAGATAATAACAAGAATTAACATCAGATAAGGTTGCAAAGATTCATTAAACGATACAACAGAGAACTAAGTAATTGAATGCAGTGGGAAGGGAGTTATGTATGTACGATTTGTTCTTTGGATTTATCCAGTGGCGTAACTAGGGTGGAAGGTGGGGCGCGTGCCCTGGGCGCCAAATTTGGGGGGGCGCCATTTTTATGATTTAAAAAAAAAAATTTAAGAGTAAAAACATGCTCTTTTGGAAATGTACCGGTACCATATCTGTAGCCATCGAATTTCCATGAATTTCAGATTTTTAACTTCATTTAACTTTATTAATTCATTCTATTTTTATTAGAATTTTATTATGAATTATTAATTTATTCGATTTTTTTGTTTCTTTCTCTAGAAAATTTTACCATGAGGCGAACATTGCCGATACCGAAAAGTCCGAAAAAGAAGCTGAGTGGAGCAGAAGGCAGGAAGAAAAGAAAAATGCAAGAAGCAGAAGCTAAAATGTCAAGTGGCTTTATGATGTCATTTCTTGAACAGCAACAAGCTGGTCCTTCATCAGCATTAACTGCATCAGATATGAGTGTTGACCAACCCGCCAGTGTATCAGAAGGAGAATTAAGTGTCTTTCAAGAACCAGAAGTGTCTTTCAAGAAGCCAGAAGATACTAAAACTTTGAGTAGCGAAAAGCAGGAAAAAACAGCACAGCCTATACCAGATGCGATTCAGCATCACGATATAGGCTTCTTGGAGTTTGATAAAATATAAAAAAAGTAATTTTATCAGATGCCTTGAGGACAGAAATGGTCACACTGGGTTCGAAGTATTTTCAAAATAGTGAAGGGCCATTTGTTCCCACACAAAACCGATCAATGAATGAAAGATGGTTTAAAAGGAAGTTGGGAAATGGATGTGGCTTGTTTATTCTCCAGAGAAGAAAGCAGCTTTTTGCTTTTGTTGTTTGCTATTTTCTCAAATTGACAATCAGTCTTCATTGGAGCAAGAAAATGGGTTCAATCATTGGAAAGCACCAGAAAGGCTTAGCACCCATGAAAATGCAAAAAATCATCGATACTGCTTCACCCAATGGAAGGAAATGGAAAGAAATCTTTTAGAAAACAGAGGAATCATTGACGTAGAGCTTCAAGCTCAAATTGCAACAGAAAAACAAAAATGACGAGATGTTCTCCACAGAATTCTCCATTGCATAAAATGTTTAGCAACTCAGAACCTTGCATTGCGTGGTCACAAGGAATCCCTATCCCTTAGACAGGAAAAGGAAAGCAATATTGGAAATTTTCTTGGGTTATTAAAATTGTTGGCAAGGTTTGATCCTGTCATGAAAGAACATCTCAGTATTGTGGAAAAGCACCCTGGAAGAACATCATATTTATTTCCGTTAGTGCAGAATGAATTTATTCAGCTGATGGCTTCTACGGTTCGCCAGAGATTGTTACAGAGCATTCATAAGGCCAAATATTTTGGCCTCATGTTTGATCCTACTCCAGATCAAGCACATCGAGAGCAAATGGCAGAAACAGTTCGTTATGTTGATATTGATTTTCAGGAGAAAACAATTTTTATAAAAGAGTCTTTTCTTGGATTTATCCAATTAAAACGAAAGGATGCTGAAAACATTGTGGAAGTGATTTTGGAACAACTGGAAAAAGACAAAATGCCGCTAGAAGACTGTCGATCTCAATGCTATGACAATGCTGCAGTTATGGCTGGTTATAAAAGTGGTGTTCAACAGAGGATTATTGAAAAAAATAGCAAAGCTATTTTTGTAAACTGCGATAATCATTCTCTCAATTTCGTTGGAGTGCGTGCTGCTAGCCATGATGCAGTGATGGTGACTTTTTTAAGTGCAATTCAGTCGCTTTATTCATTCTTTTCACGTTCAACTCTCCGTTGGCAAAAGCTGAAAGATGCCATACCAATAGTTGTCAAATTTGAATCTGAAACTCGATGGAGTTCCAGAACAGAGGCTGTGAAGCCTGTTCATGAATACTTTGATATTATAGTGGAACTCTTGCAAAGCATGGTTGATGATCAAAATGAAACTGCTGATACAAGAGGTGATGCAAGGCAGGTGCTGAATCAAATTTTGACTTTTCATTTCTTGGCTTTGCTTGGATTTTGGAACAAAATTCTTGTTCGGATTGATCGTGTTCAAAAACGACTCCAAGATCATACCATGAACTTTCATGATGCTGCTTATGATTTAAAAGCCCTTGAAGATTATTTTTTAAGCAGTCGAGAATCATTGGCCAGTGAATCACTTGAAGCAGGGCTGAAACTGTGTGATGAATGGGATATTCAAGTAGAAAGACGCCCCAGAAAGAAGAAACAAATGCCTGGTGAAAAAGACAAGGATGTAGAGTTAACTGCGAAAGAAGAAATGATGAGAATAATGAAAACTATTGATCGTCTCCATAATGAAATGGAAGAAAGATTTGTCCGTCTCCATGACTTGGATTCAAAATTTGGATTTCTTTTAGATGCTAGAGGATTATTGTTTGACTCAAATGAAAGCAACAGTAGTCATGACGTAAATATCTTAAAGAAAAGTTGTCTCAACCTTGGACAGTTTTATAGCAATGATACTGACGGCTTTGAGCTTTATGAAGAAATCCTGGATTGTAAGATGCTTCTGAAAAGTCGCCCAAATGTTCAGATTTCTAAAGCTGAGGAACTCCTCAAGTTTATTGTTCAGTATGGAGATGAAAATGTTTTTCCAAATTTGAGAGTAGCTATTCAGATAATGCTCACTATTGCAATTTCAATTGCCAGCTGTGAGCGATCTTTCAGCAAGTTAACATTGATCTTATATTTGAGAGCTTCAATGGACCAAGAAACACTTTCTGCTTTAGCGTTGCTCAGCATTGAACGTGAGGAAACTGAAATAACAAATTTTGATGACATTATTGATAAGTTTGCATCAGCAAAAGTAAGAAAAATACATGTTTAGTGTGAAGTTCCAAATTATTCATTAAAAGAGCCAAAAATAATAGGTGCAAACAAGGCATTTCTTTTAAAGTACCATATAATTGGAATGATTTTTGTCAGTATCTAATATTCTAATTGCTAATTCTGCTATCGGTAATTCAGTAAAACTCAAGAAAACATCAAAGTGTATTCTCATGAAAAGTTATGCCTCTCCTTGTACATATATTAATTGTTTCTGTTGTAATTCGGCAAATAATTAACCATACTTTGGTTCTATAAAATTAAATTGTATTAATAGAAATTTAATATCAACCTTAATAGTAAATATACGCGGTTATGTATATGGATAGAAAAACATTAAAGTATAAACTGTAAAAATAATTTTTATGAATTGTATTTTCATTTCATTTCAATTTATTTTTACATATTTTTGTACAGTTTTATATGTATATAACTGTTTTTCATTTTCATTTGTCATAAAATAAACTTCTTAAAAGTATATTTTGTTAGCGGTATTAGTACGAGTAACCAGTTTGAGTACCATCATAAGAATTCAGCCAGAATTTTAAAGAACACTGGTTTTAAGGGCGCCATTTATTGATTTGCCCTGGGCGCGATAAGGATGATGTGGCCCTCCTTGAAGTTAATTTGATGTCCTGTATTTCTGTTGTGGTTGTAGATGGCGTTTGAAGTATTGCTGGTGCAGATCGCTTGTTTGTGGTCTGTTATCATCTTGTTTAGCGTGTTTCCAGTTTCTCCGATGAAGCAGTTTTCGCAGTCGTAACAGGAGATGGCATACTACGACCAGTCCTTTCTTCTGTTGGGGCGTACTGTGTATTGTTTTGTTTTATAGAAATTCGTGGTATGAGAAGCGCAGTGCCCGGAGGAAGAAATATATATATTTGAAAGAAATTCAACAAATTTTCACAGCCAAAATCAATGGCTGCAAAGAACTAAATTACTGGAAAAAATTATGTAAATCAAATCTATAGACTACTCGCTCGCTAGAAAGGAGAGAGAGAGAGAGAGGTACACCATGATGTACGTATGGAAAATAATAGAGAAACTAGTTCGTAATGAGGAATCGACAAGCGGAACTCTTACCAGGTTACCAGGTATAAATGTTATTTCATGAATTTAATTTATTTGCAATTGTTTACCCTATAATTTATACACTTTTTCATTAACATTTTGAAGAAAACGATTTAAAGCTTTTAAAGCGTACACTATTTGAAATTTATTTTAAAATAATACCTTAACCTTTCTCAAAATATGATTTTTTAAGTAAAAACCACTGTATAAATTACAGTAAATTTTACGCCCCCCAAAATACTTAAACTTATTCACAATAATGAATTTCAGAATCTGACAAAAATAATTTCTTAAACAAAATGAATATATTAAAGAACTATATACCAGTTTATCAAGGTTACTCTTGTATATAAAAGAATTATATACCAGTTTATGAAGGTTACTCCTTTATATAAAAGAACTATAGGATCACCTGAAGATCAGGGCCCCCAGCCTTCTTTAGTTAGCTTTATAAGGCTAACTAACGAAAATATCACGACCTAACCTAACCAATTGTCAAGGGCGTACAGTTGACCTAACGATTGGTTAGGTTAGGTCGTAATATTTTCGTTAGTTATCCTTATAAGACTAACTTAAGAAGGCTAGGGGCTCTGATCTTCAGGTGATCCGAACTATAAACCAGTTTATCAAGGTTATTCTTTTATATAAAAGAATTATATACCAGTTTATCAAGGTTACTCTTTTATATAAAAGAACTATATACCAGTTTATCAAGGTAAGGTTACTCTTTATGCTCTTCAGAGTATCTCGCAACAAAATTGTAAACTCCTAATTGTCATTTAGCGTTTTAAAAAATAGTGTAAATGCAACCAGAAATTTTTGTTAATGGTGAATGTTCCATAAGCTATCTACTTTATTTATATTATCTATGTGGAGGGCTGCAAAAATCATCTAATAAGTATAAGACTAGGTCTATATATGATACTTTGTAGGCCTTCAAAATTTAAAAAAATAGGAGCAGAATATGTCTTGTTTATACAGTTCGCAAAATATAGTGTCTGAGTTGACACGTTAATGTATTATTATTATTATTAATTATTAATTATTATTATTATTATTTTATTATTATTATATTATATAAATAAAATTACTTAAATTTAAATGCAACCACAAAATGTCTTAATTATAATGAATAGCGTTTGTGTTTTCAATAATAATTAGTTACCCTATAAAATCTAATCCATTTTCTTTATATTTACGTTTTCACAAAAAAAGTTGTAGTAATATTTTATGTAAAACAATATAATAATAATATAATAATAATAATAAATATAATAATAATAATAATAATAATAATAATTATATTTCACAGAGACCAGATTATAGTAGTTGAATGGTCGTTTTGGATTGGTTAGTTATTTTTCACGTGACCAATTTCGGCCAATCATGATCTTTGTAACAAATTTTAACTGTCAAAAACATTGGTCTCCGCAGAACTTAATAGTTACCATATATATATATATATTTATATATGGTATATATGGTATATATATATATATGGTATATATGGTATATATATATATATGGTATATATATGGTGTATATATATATGGTATATATGATATATATATATGGTATATGGTTATATATGGTATATATACGGGCCTTTTCCGAAATTTGGACTGTTTCCGATTTTTTGAAAATACGACATTTAATGTAGATTTTTACGCTAATTTAAAAAATGTAAGTCCTTTTTTAGAGAAATGAGCGGTTCAAAAGTTATGTTTGTTATTGTAATTTTGTATGGGATATAATGGCCAGTCAGGTTAATTGAATGCCCGGTTAGGTCAACTGTATGCCCTTGACGATTGGTTACGTTAATTAAGTTGTGATATTTTCGTTAAAACTAACGAAAATATCACGACTTAACCTAACCAATCATCAAGGCATTCAGTTGACCTAACCGGGCATTCAGTTGACCTAACCGGGCGTTTAGTTGTCCTAACCTGGCATTCAATTAACTTAACGGGACAGAAAAAAAACGGGTCGAAATCTATTCACACAAATACTTAATGACATAAGCCAATATTACTAAAGAATACAATAACTCTTGTATTAGTTTTCATTTGTATTTTGACCTAATACAAAATTACAATAACAAACATAACCGTTAAGCCTCTCATTTCTCCAAAAAGAGACTTACATTTTTTAAAATCAGCGTAAAAATCTACATTAAATATCTTATTTTCAAAAAATCGGAAACAGTCCAAATTTCGGAAAAGGCCAATATACAGTATATATATATATATATATATATATATATATATATATATATATATATATATCGTCAAGGGCGATTGACGACTAAAAATGTATGAATAAGCATTGTATTCATATAATAAATGTTCATAATAAATTTCTAAAAATATATCAATAAGCATTGTAATCATTTAGTAAAAACTTATCATTTGAGGGGGTGTAGCGTAAATGTACCATATATATACACCCAGTATATATATATATATATATATATATATATATATATATATATATATCATACCCAAATTGGAATACTGCTCGGTTGTAACATGTCCATTAGGGTGGATCGATTTTACATTTTTTTCGATTTCCATATTCTAATAGAGACAAAAACTTGCGCATGCATGAGAAAATAGCCTCTGCAAAATCTTAGCTTAATAGGTAATCATCTTCTGCCCCCGGCAGAACGATGAAAATCATATTGTAGTAGTCAAAAACGTATTTTTAAACCCTAGCCTAGAGTCATAAAATTTTGCGTGTGTTATTTCATGCCTAAGCAACGATATAAATGCTATGGGAAATATATAAATGCATTATTTAAGACAAAGAGCCGATCTGAAAATATGTATATTATACATATTTTCAGATCGGCTCTTTGTCTTAAATAATGCATTTATATATTTCCCATAGCATTTATATCGTTGCTTAGGCATGAAATAACACACACGCACGCAAAATTTTATGACTCTAGGCTAGGGTTTAAAAATACGTTTTTGACTACTAAAATATGATTTTCATCGCTCTGCCGGGGGCAGAAGATGATTACCTATTAAGCTAAGATTTTGCAGAGGCTATTTTCACATGCATGCGCAAGTTTTTGTCTCTATTAGAATATGGAAATCGAAAAAAATGTAAAATCGATCCACCCTAATGTCCATATAAAAAAGAAGAGATTCAGAGAAGTTTCACAGCCAAGACCAATGGGTGCAAAGAGCTAAATTACTGGGAAAGGTTACGCGAATTAAATCTATATTCACTGGAAAGGAGGAGAGGGAGATACACCATTATATACACTTGGAAAATAATGGAGAAACTAGTCCCTAATCTAACTCTGAACCCTGTAACTCCCCAAACAACGATGGAAAGTAGAAAAGGAAGACTGTGTCGTATTCCCAAATTAAAGGCAAGACAGGGAAAATCCTTAACCCTGAAAGAAAATAGTTTTGTTGTGAGAGGACCAAAATTGTTTAATCAGCTACCCAAAGACCTAAGGAACACGAGCGGTGTTGTGGTGGACATCTTCAAAAGAAGATTAGACGCCTGGCTCAGACAATCCCCGATGAACCGGGCGTAACTGGCTATGTGATTTGGAGAGTACAAGAAACCAACTCACTACTTCACCAGGCCAACTCGAGAGGAGGGGCGACAAGCTTGACCTTCGTGAAATGAGGAATCATCGCACGCAACATTTGAAAGGAAAGGAAATGTGTGTGTGTGTGTGTGTATATATATATATATATTTTTTTCTATTTTGTACTTAATTTCTAAATATATGTCATTTTTTTATATACCCAAACGCCTCTCCCACTGCAATGAGGTCGCGTCAGGAACAGGCAGAAAGCGCCTCAATCGTTCACATTCACTTCATCAGCTGACGTGACAATAATGCACCTGCCTCAGGACAACATCATCCACAGCCCAGCCCCGCAAACTACTCCACGGTTTACCCAGACTGCTTTATACACCCTGAGTCGGCACATTGCCAGCCCGTCGCCCCCCCCTATCTAGCGCGCATCTCCGACACGTAAATCCTCTTTAGCATCCTCTCCTCACCCATCCTCTCCGTATGCCCAAACCATTTTAACACCCTCTCATCTGTTCTCTTCACAAGACTCCTTCGACTCCCACATCTCTCACGGATAACCGTGTTTATCACATGATCAATCCCCCTCACCCCACAGATCGTCCTCAAGCATTTCATTTTCAGTACATCCACCCTTTTCTTTTCCTTCGCATTCGCCACCTATGCCTCATATCCATACAACACTGTTGGCACTACTATACCTTCATACATATTCATCTTCGCACCCATAGACACTGATCTCTCCTTCCAAACACTTCTTAAGGCACCCAATACCTTTGCCCTTTGCCCACCTCTGCCTCCATAGTCACACTCCTTGCCACATCCACCCTCAAGTAACTGAAACATGCCACTTCACGAACCTCCCTTTTACACACCACATAACCTTACTCTTATTCACATTTACTCTTAACTTCCTTCTTTCACACACCCTCCCGAACTCATTTACCAGTCTCTGTAGCTTTTCTCTCCAGTCCGATACCAAGAGCCGTATCATCCGCATACAACAACCTCACCAGAAACCATTCACCCTCCTCTCTTCCCACACGCACACATGCTGTACTCTCTCGGTAAAAACTTTTCATTGCATTCAACAACGACCCATGCACCCCATACAGCTGCAGCACTTACCACAACGCCTTTCTCTCAACCCTATCATACGCTTTTTCAAGATCCATGAACGCCACATATAAATCCCTTTCTTTCTCCAAGTATTTCTCACACAGCATCTTCAACCCAAACACCTGATCCAAATACCCTCTACTTCTTCTAAAAAACCCTTGCTCCTCCTCAATCTGTTGCTCCGTACAAGCCACCACCCTTTCAATCACCACTCTCCCATACACCTTACCTGGCACATTGAACAGACTAATTCCTCTATAATTCGAGCATACAGTTTTGTCCCTCCCTGCTTTTATACAGGGGGACGATATATGCACTCCGCCAGTCCTGAGGCAGCTCGCCTCCGTCCATACACACATTAAACAGACGCACCACCACCACCACTACATTCGCCGCCTTTTTTCAAGAGCTCCACAGCCATCCCATCCACTCCCACCGCTTTTCTGCCTAGGGTCTCCACCACCTCCTCCCTACGGACCAACCCATTCGTCACAACTCTCATACTCCGAACCCCCTCTTTGCCCAAACATACCACATCTGCTTCCTTATCTTCCGACACGTTGAATAGTCCCTCAAAATACTCACTCTACCTTGTCTTCGCATCTTCTCTCTCTGTCATCACTTCCCCATCGACCCTTTTCACAGTCATGCTCATCATCTGCCCTCTCATTTTTCTCACACTATTCACTTCTCTCCAAAACATCATCTTGTTCTCCCTGAAATTTTCTGACACCTTCATGCCCCATCTCTCATTTGCTCATAAGCCTTGATAATAATATCTAATAACAATAGCTAAACAGAATATAAGCTATACGAGTATATAATGAAAAGGAATACCAGAGAGAGGAGAAGCATTCTTCAATCTTTAACTGATATCGACGTTTTGGAATAGACATATTCCATCATCGAGGCTAAAACAATAAAATCCAAAAGACATTGGGTAAGGATAACCGAGTTCAAATACTTATGATTAAAATTACAAAAAAAAAGACTAGAACAGACAACAAAATATAATTATAAAGTTAAGACAGAGTAGATTACCTTAGTTGAAACATAGTTCATCGTAGTTGAGATTGGAGGTAAGTTTGTCGATATATTATAATAACTCCATGATTTTAAGTTTAAGGTCAGATTTGCTTCCAGCAAAAACACAAAAATTTGACTGTGAAATTAAATTATTGTTATTGCGCGCGTGATTACCTACGTAAGTGTTGGTTGGTTTGGTGAGAGGTTGATTTTCCAGGAGGTCCGGCGCTAGTGTCTCCGAGCAACTGACAAACGGATTTGTATGAACCGACTTTCCAAGGTGTTCAAAAATGCGGATTTGAGTTGTCTTTTAGTTTTTCCTATATATGATCCCATACAGTGGTCACGCTTATATTGATAAATTAAGAGCTAAAGAGTCTAGGGACAGCATCTTTATTTTTAGATAAATGAAAAACTGATCTGGTCGGAGCGAGACTAACTCGGATGCGTAATTGAAGGTAGAATTCTTCAGGTAATTTAAGAAATTTATTCCTTATACTAAAATTTGAAGTTCCCGCGTAAAGCAAAGTGTACAGTAAGATATCCTTCGGGACTGTGATTATGTCCAAAGTTGTGGGGTTAATTAAACCACTGAAAACTCTATAACTGTAGAAATAACTGCCTAATAGAAACTACAATTATTTTTGTATCTACCATTCTCCCGAAGAAACCATCCTTGACAAAAATTTAATTTACAAATTCAAATTGATCATGAAACTTAAAGTAATATGGACAAATGTTATAAGCTCTGTTAGTCAACGTCATTTCGTTTAAAATTTAAGGGTCTAAAAGAAAAGGAATTAGTAATAAGGCGAGTGAAAATGGGTTTACGATAAACCGAAGTTTCAAAAGAGGACGGAGTGTTTGTTATTTTAATGTCGAGAACAGACAAGAACTTGTTACATTCAATTTCAGAAGTAAATTCAGTATTGGGATGCTTAGAGTTAAGATAATCGAGGAATAAGTATTTTAACTTAATTATCCTTAACCAATGTTTTTGGCATTTTGTTGATGATGCAATATGTTTATTACGAAATGTCAGTATCAATAGAAGATGAAAGAATTTTTTCATCTTTGCTACACCTCTTCAATACTAAGTTACGCTTTCATTGCAATTACTCAATAGCTGAAAAAAAATAAATAAATAAAAAAAAAATATATATATATATATATATAGGTGTCCCATAAGTCCGGCATCATAGGAAAAATAATAAAAAAAGGCAAAACAAAAGCTTTTATTTACAGAACGTGCTCAATATGTCCACCATTGTTTTCAATACACAAATTCGGGCGTGATACCCAGTCAGCAAGCACACGGTGAATGATGTCAGGAGTAATGGTGTTACATGCCCCAATAATGCTCTACCGCAAATGTTCAACACTCCTAATTTTCTCTGCGTATATCAGCGCTTTCAAGTGGCCCCAGAGATAAAAATCTAGTGGCGTGAGATCCGGGCTTCTAGCTGGCCATTCCACAGGCCCTCGACATCCTATCCAATGACCAGGGAATTGTTGGTACGGGTATTCCCTTATTTGGGTGCTGTAATGTGCAGGAGCGCCGTCTTGCTGGAACCATGTTGGGAAATTTCCTTCTTCGTTCAAGACACTGGGAAATGCTTTTTCCTTGAGCGTACGTAGGTAGGTGCCTCCAGTGACATGTTCATCGAAAAAGAGGGGGCCTATGATGCGATCCTTCCAAATGCCACACCATACCATCACCCGAGATGCACCTTGTTCCTTTGAAGAGCGGGTGTTCTGTCGATTTACCTCACCATTTCCATAAAAAACAGCCTCGTCACTGAACAGAATGGTGGACGGGAAATTGGCATCCCGAGCATATGAATTATGGTTTGTAGAAATAGAAAAATATGAATTTCTCCTATGATGCCGGATTTATGGGACACCCTCTATATATATATTTTTTTTACAAACACTTTTATATATAAATTAAGTTGTAGACAAACAGTAAAGGTTTTACTTTTTTAGAGCATCGTTCTACCCATACACTCATTCAGGGTACGATGGGCTCGCAGTATCATAGCCAAGTACAAAGAAGGTCAACATACTAACCGAGGCTTCCATACATGGTTCATCAGCACCGAAAGCAACAATGCTTTTTGTGCTCCCATGAACTGTCAAATTCATAATAATTTCCTCGCTTGTGTCCTGGTTTTATAGGTCCTGGTGCATGATTCTTCAGGATGCACCATAACTCTGCGTCTCACCCCCCCCGATGCAACACAAATGCATCCTTTCCAGTCAGACTTGCATTCATAACAGCTTAGGCTTGCTCTACCGAAACTGGACCAATAACTCAGAATCTCTACAATTTCAAGCCTTTCATTCATACATTCCTTTATGTTGTTTCTGTTTATTACTAAATAAAGTAACTGGTAACTATTAAATGTTTATTTAGTCAAGCATTTCTATTTTAATATAATTAAAAAAATTATAATCTAATCATGTAAGTATACCATTTTATAAAGTGTAACTTAATTCATCACTATTCAAATACATTTAACCTAAATGAATTTCGCGTAACTCTATTTATCATGACATTTACTTACGTAAATTTATACTCTTTCATTTTCTGTCGTACCCACTACACACACACACACACACACAAATATGGGATGAAATTCACAATTAAACACGTGAAATGAATGAATAATGCAAACTACAAGGAAAAAGAAAAATTATTCCAAGTGCTTTCGTGTATTGAGAAGTACACCTCGTCAGGAAATTCCCTGACGAGGTGTACTTCTGAATACACGAAAGGACTTGGAATAATTTTTCTTTTTCTTGTGGTTTGCATCACATATACCTTACCTTATGAACCTTATGTTGTTTCGTGCGTTGGTCTCTCTTCACACGGAGGTCAAGCTGGTGGCCCCGCCTCTAGGCGGGCCAACACACACATATATATATATATAATATATATATATATATATATTATATATATATATATATATATATATATATATATATATTATATACTACCAGTCAAAAGTTTAAGTACACCTACTAATTTCCAATGTTTTGCTGCTTAGCTCATAACATAAACTTCAAATGTAAATTTAACAGGTAGTAGAGATGAATTTGCTTACCTGCCTTTCATACTGTATGCTTCAGTGCATCTGCCCTATGCAGTGTGTTGTAACACAGAAGCTTCTTCAAAATAGCCTTCAAAATCAGAAAAAAGACAGTCGATTGTGACTGAGAAATGAGGGCCAATCACTGAAGCAAACTGCAAAAAAATTAAAAGTTTCTGTGAATGCGGTTAGTTGCGCCATTAAACGGTACGAAGAAACTGGTCAAAATAAGGACAGAAAAAGGTCAGGGCGACCAAGAACCACAACAGACTCAAAGGACAAGTATATCCGAGTCACCAGTCTGCGCAACAGATGCCTCACAGCACCTGAAATCAAAGCCCAGCTGAAGAACTCCAGAAGTACAACAGTTTTAACATCAACTGTTCAGAGAAGACTAAGAGAGGCAGAATTAAAAGGACGAACTGCAGCAAAGAAACCAATGCTGAGACTCCAGAACAAAAAAAAAGGTTAGCTTGGGCTAAAAAACACCAAATATGGACTGTTGAGCAATGGAAATTTGTCCTTTGGACAGACGAATCAAAGTTCGAAGTTTTTGGATCCAAACGCAGAGTATTTGTGCGGCGCAGAGCGGGTGAAAGAATGACACAGCAGTGTGCTGTGCCAACAGTGAAGCACGGTGAAGAAAGTGTGATGGTCTGGGAATGTTTTGCAGGGGAGCAAGTTGGAGATCTCCACAAAGTCACTGGAATACTGAACCAATGTGGCTATCGCAGCATTCTACAGCGCCATGCCATCCCATCTGGACTGCGACTAGTTGGCGAACAGTTTATAATGCAGCAAGACAACGATCCTAAACACACTTCCAAGCTGTGTCAAAATTACCTGAAGCAGAAAGAACGGCAACGTCAGCTCACAGTTATGGAATGGCTAGAACAGTCCCCGAATCTGGACCCCATCGAGCTAGTGTGGGATGAACTGGATCGACGAGTGAAAGCCAAGCAGCCATCCAGTACTCAGAAGCTCTGGGAACTCTTACAAGAGTGCTGACAGCAGCTTTCACCAAACTATCTTCTTTCTCTTGTTGAGCGCATGCCTCGAATTTGTTCTGCTGTAATTGCTGCTAAAGGAGGCTATTTTGATGAATCTAAAATTTAGACTTTGCTTTTGGTAAATTGTCCTGATTTGTTGTTATTTAAGTTCCCATGTTTGTACTTATGAATTTGTGTCATGATAACTTAGTTAATAAATAAAAAACTTTAAACAAAATTTGAAATTTATGAATATTTCAGGGTGTACTTAAACTTTTGACTGGTAATATATATATATATATATATATATATATATATATATATATATATATATATATGTGCCTCGGTGGTGTAGTGGTTATATATATGCGCCTCGGTGGTGTAGTGATTAGCGTCGCTGACTACAAATCCATCGCCCCCAGGATCGAGACCCGGTGATGGCAGGCGGCGCGCAGCAAAACCCAGCTGTTCATCCTTCCACACAATAAAAGAAATTGGTTGGTAGATAAATGGGTACCCTGGGTAGCCTAGTGGTTAAGACGCTGTGCTGCTGGTGGGGCGTGGTTCGGATTCCACCTTAAACTGTAGGTCTAAGGTGGAGTGACAAGCTTGACCTTCGTCAGAATGAACAATTTGGGCAGAAACAAAACTAAGGTTAACCAAAGTTATATATGTATATCCTTTGACCGGAATAGTTGGTAAGCTGCCTACTAAAATTATTTAATATTGAAGTGATATTATAGTTGAGGTTTGTTGTATTTTGTCATATTTATTTATAATATTTTAAAGGGCCAAAACTGGAACCTTTAACTGGGACCTTTAAACCGTCAAGAAATTTTTCTTGAAAACAGTTTTTCGAGGGAAGTATTTGAACCAAAACCTTTTGTTTGGATTTGTCCAAACGAAGTTATCTAACCCAAGTCCAACGTACCAAAATTTTATCTAGTCCAACTTATAACTAGACCCAAAGTAACTCAACATAGCCTTATGGCTACCAAACTAACTTGATCTATTCTAACCATATCTAACCTTTCTTTATAAAGGGAACTATAGGCTAAAGACAAATATAGACAATAAAAATGAATAAAATCTTTATATGGACAACATTTGGAAAAATTTTCTCTTCTATAATTTGGTTTGTGCATCATCTAAAGTTTAATACTCCAAAGCAGACAAAATATGTTTATACACCGGTGAAGATTGTGAACATTTAATTTGTACGTCCATGTTTTGTATTAAGTGAACACATTAAGCGCATTTCTTTCGTTCCAGATGAAGTTATAATTGTAGCCCATATTAAAATACCTGAAACAAAAGAATTGATCACAGAGAAAATAGACTTAGTAAATATACGGCTCGTTTTCTCTCAGAAACTCCCATTGTGCTCTATGATGCCAAAATACTCGCACCAAAATGCTGAACTGCGCAGTCCAAAACGATATTAAAAAAATTCCAAGAAACGGAATTTTACACCACCGAATCATACAGACAGTGGTCGGAAAAAGTTGACAGTGTGCCATGAGGATATGCATTTAGAATGTCTCTCTCTCTCTCTCTCTCTCTCTCTCTCTCTCTCTCTCTCTCCTCTCTCTCTCTCTCTCCTCTCTCTCTCTCTCTCTCTCTCTCTCTCTCTCTCTCTCTCTCTCTCTCTCAGAGACAAAATAAAAAGATCTTATGACTTTCATCACAGCCTGAAGGAAACAACTGGAATTGTTGTATCTTTCCCAAAAGTTAGAACACTTGTATAAGATGAACTCAGAGGATACAGAACAAGAAAAAACCTTCCTTGTCAGAGTCCAGTCGCGAGAAAGGTCTTCACTGGGAAAGAGAACACGAAAGTTGAACTTCCGAAGGGGTTTGGCAAAAGCACTTGGTCTGACGAAAGCAATTTTGAGGTGAGTTAACAACCCCTTAAAGCGAAAATAAAAAAAACATATAGTTGTCCGTCGAGTAACTAATTGACTCCAAATTCCGTATTGTATGAGCTATAATTTTCGCGCTGCTGATTCTTGTAGTTTTCCGGAATCCCGGAATTACTGGGACCCTCTATAGCTCTATAGGAGTAGAATGGTCGAGGAGGCCTATCACCCAGATCAAGTCGTTCCTGCTATAAGGGGCGAAGGTGGCAATGTTATGGTCTGGTTATGTCGTCTGCAGAAATTGAGAAATACCTTTGTATGAAGGAAAAATAAATTCCACGACATATACAGGTTTGTCGAAACAGGTTTTGGAGCCTCCATTGATTAGCTATTTCCACCTTCCATGAAAGTAGATACCTAACGAAACAAAACAGCGTTCCACGTCATGTATCGAACATTAATATGGGGACTGGTTTGCCAGTCTGCAACTTAATTCGCTCCACTGACCTCCCTAGTCTCCAGACATAATAAACCCCATTGAACATCTTCAGACAGTTTTGAATAAAGGTGCTAGATACCATACATGTGGATCAAAAGTCAGGGCTTCAGGCCAGGACAAGATAAAGTGAAGAATGGAACAAAATTGAAAGCAAAACGTGGAAAAACCGAAGCGGTATCAGTAGTAATCAAAGACAAAGGAGGCTTACTAAACATAATATATATGATAATAAAAACCCACTCTAATAGACAGAAGTTATTTCCACAAGAGGATGCCAGTGGGCATCGAAACTGTTGTGGAAATAAACTCTGTCTATTAGAGTGGGTTTTTATTATCATATTTTGACCTTCACGTAGAAAAAGTAAAGTTTTTGCACATAAAATATAGTTCAATAAATACTGTGAAACCACCGAAAACCGGCAGGTTCAATTTACTTTGAGTCACGACTCTATATTATATATATATATATATATATATATATATAAGAAGCAGCATGCGGTGCAACACAGAGGAGGTTTTGTTCCCCCTTCCTGCACCATCCAGGAAACCCAAAAATTTCCTTTTAAGTGTAGCTTTTAAGTGTTTTTTTATGTAGTAAGGAGGGGGCTAAGGGCTAGTGCCCGCAAAAGTGACAGTGACAGGAGAAACGGGAATTCCAGCACTTCCTGTCTCCTGCCTAATATCCACCTCGGAGTACTTCCCTGGTCGACTGGTGTCTACAATCTCCTCCTACAAAATTTGTATTTGTTTTATTATGTGCTTTTCAGAAATGAACTTACTTTTCAGTATTAACACCAATCTACGATTTTTTTATGTAGAAAGGAGGCTGCAAGGGGGTTGCCCGCAAAAATGCCCCCCTTTATAAGAAAGAGAGCCAAAATCAGGGTCTCTGTTGCTAACGATGCCATATATATATATATATATAATATATAGAACGACGAGACGGAAAGGTGGCTGTGCTATATATGTACAGGAAGGTCATATGACAGAGACGATAATAAGTAAATCAAACAGCTATGTGCAGTGGTGTAGTGCTGTGGGAACGCGTGGGAACGGCGTTCCCTTACTTTTTTTGGTAGACGGAACGGCGTTCCCTCACTATTTCAAATAAATCCGAACTTACAAATCTCTAACGTCATGAAATTTTAATTCCCACCCCTAGAAGAAATATGAGAAAGAATCATTAACTGTTTCATTTCTTTTAGCTTCGACTGAGGCAATGCTAGCCTATAAAGATCTGATGAAACAGTCACCACGGCGTACCAGTTGTTAACTTTTTTTTAGTTAATCATTCCAGTTGTTAGCTATTTTTATTGATCGTACTGGATGTCATATATCTAATGACACTGGAAATACTGCATCTTCAACCTTGGAATATATTCTAATATCCAGTGCATATGACCTCAAAATATCCCTGAAATTGGTCAGATTTCAAAAGATTTCCCGGGGGGCTTACAGTGCCCCCGGACCCCCAGCTGTATGGCTCGCCGCGCTCGCCATTGCCCCCCCGCATCTGAGTAACACTTTCAAAATGCGTTCTCTCACTTCTTTATTTAGCACTACACCACTGGCTCTGTGGAACTCCTAGCAGTGAAAATAGAAAAACTAAACTTGATAGTAATAGTCATCTATAGACCTCCAAGCACCCCAACCGAAAAATTCTCGGAGGCCATTGATGACATTAGAAAGCTAATAAAGGCCATAAACCCTTCCCCCAATATAATGATCTGCGGAGACTTTAACTTCCCATTTATAAAATACAAAAAGGTGAATAGGAATATATATATTCACCAGGACAAGGGGGGCACAAGAGAAGACCAGAAACAAGCAAAAATGTTGATGGCTCTTACAAATGAGTTTATGCTGACACAGGAGATAACAGAAAATACCAGAAAAAATAACTGCCTGGATCTGGTATTCACGAATACACGAACTTGATTGCTGATATAAAAATAACCCCAACCATTATCTCAGACCACAACTTAATCGCGATATCAACAAATATGACGGCAGCATTAGAAGACAATACACATATTGTGGAAAGAAGTAAATTCGGGCCTTTAACTTAACTCGAAGACTATAAATTGGGAAGCAATCAGATCGCACATGGCCCAAATAGAATGGAGAACAATTTTCGAGAATAAAACAACTGAAGAAATGCTAACAACCTTGGAGGAAAAAAACGCTGAGAATTTTAGAAAAATATGCTCCGAAATCACAGCCAAAAGGAAAGAGGAGCTGGCTAGAAAGGCAAAAGAGAAGACTATTCCGCAAAAGAAGAGAGTGGAGGCGAAGTTAGGTAACTGCGGAGATAATGACAGGAAAGCAATAAAAGAAAAACTGGAGGGTATCGATATGGAAATACAACCCTGATTAAGGACCATACAGAGAGGGAAGAGGAAAAGGCGGTAGAAGCAATAAAGGAAAAGCCAAAATACTTCTATAGCTATGCAAAAAGGAAAACAAAAACGCGCGCCACTATTGGGCCTTAAGGACGGGAAATAATGAACTAACCGACGATCCAAAAGAAATATCTGATACATTGAGAGCTCAGTATGAATCAGTTTTCAGTACCCCAAAAAGTGACAAAGCGATACCTGACATAAATGCATTCTTTGAAGAGGAATTGCAAGGAGAGATATAAGAGACTTTGAATTTACACCAGAAGATGTAGCGAGAGCTATAGGACAAATGAAACTACATTCAGCTGCAGGTCCGGACAATTGGAACGCATTATTGATTAAAACTGTAAAAATGAATAGCTACACCTTTATACTGGATATGGAGAAAGATCCCTAGACACTGGGGAAATACCGAGCATCTTGAAAAGAGCAAACATTGTCCCTATATATAAAGGAGGGGACAGAGCTCAAGCAAAGAACTATAGACCAGTGTCATTGACGTCCCACCTCACCAAAGTATTTGAAAGAATAGTTAGAGAGAAAATTTATGATTTCCTAGAGACACGGGAAAGATTCAACGAAAATCAGCATGGATTCCGATCAGGTAGATCATGCCTATCACAACTAATAGAGCACTACAACTATCCTAGATGCATTGGAAGGCAATGACAACTACGATGTTATATACACAGACTTTGCTAAAGCTTTCGATAAATGTGACCATGGTATAATAGCACATAAAATTAAATATATGTGAATAACAGGCAAAGTGGGAAAATGGATCTACAACTTCCTTAGTGATCGTCTGCAGGTCGTCAAAATTCAAGGTATATCATCATCAGAATCGGAAGTACGCAGCTCAGTACCACAAGGGACAGTACTGGCCCACTCCTGTTCATTATCATGCTAACAGACATAGACAGCGGAGTAAACAGCAATAGTATAGTAACATCCTTTGCAGACGATACAAAGATCAGCAGAAAAATCAGCGATGTACACGACGTGGAGCCTTGCAGAGGGACACGAACAAAATATACAAATGGTCAGAAGACAACAACATGTCATTCACGCCGAGAAATTTCAGCTCTTGAGATATGGTAGAAAAGAAGAACTTAAACAGACTGCATATTATGCTCCAGATAGACAGGGAATTCAGAGAAGCATGAAAGCGATTGGTCTCGCGATAATAATGACAGATGATGCGAAATTCGAAACACAAAATCAGATAGCGATAAATAAAGCAAAAGAGTCGCCGGACAGGTTCTAAGAACGTTCAAGAGAAGGGACAGGACAGTAATGATTCCCCTGCTAAAAACACTGATTATACCAAAACTTGAATACTGCTCAGTTTTGACGTCCCCATATAAAAAGGAAGAAACTAATAAACTAGAAGAAACGCAAAGGCATTTCACAGCCAAGATTGATGGCTGCAAAGAACTCAACTACTGGGAAAGACTACGTAAACTAAATCTGTACTCACTGGAAAGAAGAAGAGAGAGGTACATCATAATCTACATATGGAAAATGATCGAAAAACTGGTACCAAAGCTAAAACTAAACCCAATTACCATTCAAACAACACTGGAAAATAGGAAAGGCAATGTGTAGTGTTCCCAAATTAAAGGCCGACAAGGGACCTCCTCACCCTGAAGGAAATAGCTTGGTTGTCAGGGGGCCAAGACTTTTCAACCAGCTTCCTAAGGACCTCAGAAACGTAACGGGGTCAAGTTGAAGTCTTCAAGAAAAGACTGGATGCCTGGCTCAGGACAGTACCAGATGAGCCGGGCTGCCTGGCTATGTACGGTGGAGAGCGCAAGAATGCAACTCGCTCCTCCACCAGGCCAGACCTAGAGGCGGGGCCCCAGCTTGACCTCCGTGTGAAGAGAGACCAACGCACGAAACAACATAAGGTTCATAAGATAAGGTTATATATATATATACTGTATATAGTGCCTCGTTGGCACTATAACAATAATAATTAATTAGTAACATTAATGAATGTTAATAATTATTAATTATGATTGCTTGAGGCTGGGGTCACCATGGTCTTTTGCAGACCAAATAATGTTATTAATTAAGGAGATTAATAGAATGAGAAAATAAAAACCCACTCTAACAGACAGAGTTTATTTCCACAACAGTTTCGATGCCCACTGGCATCCTCCTCAGGTGGATACAGAAAAACGAATGTTTTCTATCCACCCGAGGAGGATGCCAGTGGGCATCGAAACTGTTGTGGAAATAAACTCTGTCTATTAGAGTGGGTTCTATTTTCATATTTTGACCTTTACGTAGGAAAAAAGTGAAGTTTTTTGCATTTATTAATAGAATGAGTTTTCTTTCTTTATTAAACAAAATAAATGATTTATGAATGAGACAAAATAAAAGTTGCAGTTGTTTGAATGTAAGTTCAGTTGAAATGGAATGTGCACTTGATTAATGACTTCAATATAAGAATAACTTCAATATTAATAACGCGCGAGGTAATGAAAAGCTTTATATAAAGTTAGGTGAATGACACCAGGCCAAATGGGCCTGCCCAAACGTTGTTTACATAATGGTATCTAGCGTGTCACTCGTCGTCCTTCGAGGAGAGGTGTGATGTTCAAGGCAGAGGCAAATGCCTTGAGTGAATCCTCGCGATGTGACGTCATCTTGGTCGTGGCCGTGTTGATATACTATATATTATTCTAAGCTTTTCCTACTCTTCGTTTTACGAAGGTTCGACCTGAAGTTCCAAAAACCTGCAAACTAAAATGGAAATTATAACTCGGAGAAAACACATTTTGGTAAAAAGACAAATTATATTGCGTGAGAAGACTTAACATTAATTACTCCAAAGTTAGTTTCGTCAGACCTTTAAAGCACTTCAGCCTAATCCTCAGAGGTTCAATTTTGATGTTCTTTTGGACACTGCAACTTTTTTTTATTTTTGCGATTGATCTCTAACATCTAAAGTTTCTTCCTTGCTTTACGTCCTTCCAACCCTTCTTTATTTATTCTGACTGTACTTGCAGAAAGAACAATCCTCGTTGTCTTCTGCTCGTCGTAACGGAGGTCTAAAGTTGTTTTCCTTACACCATTGCATGAGGGAACTTAGTTTCAGTAGTCTGGTTGTCACGTTTTTCGATCGCTTCGATGCTTATTGAATGGCGCTTAGTTTCTTTTTAGTAATAATTTAAATGATCTAAGCAATAAATCTTGAACAGTTTAGTTCGTTTGTAATTGCAACCTGGGAAAACCCTTGAGATGACAGTAGTACCATTTGAGTTTTTCCCCTTCCGTTAATTCTCTTGGTTTTTTACAATTTTATGCCCTAGTTCACCAACCTCTAGTCCTTTACTATTATAAAATCACGGGATTGATGCGTGACACTCAATGAATGTAGAAAACAGATCCAAAATGTCTTTTCCAAATGCTACTCGACAATGATAAGATCATCTTGAAAACTTACTGCTGATATAATCTCTCATTAAACGAAACTCATAAATTTTTTTAGAGATGGTTACGCATAACCATTATAAAACGCGCAAGCTATTCATCAGTCCTGTTTTATGGCTTGTAGACTATGAATGGATTTCTTGGTATGAAAACGTTTGTTTATAGCTCTTCTTTCATTACATGTATTATTTTTACTTCTTTTTTACATCTAATGTCTAAAAAAATTATTATTTCATTAATTTTATTGTTTATTAACTTCAAATTGTACTTTTTATGGAATTTCTCTGCCGCCAATGAAGTTTATCATTATCATTATTATAAAATTTTACCTGCGGTACCAACTTAATTTAAGTACAGTGTGTGTGTGTATATATATATGGGATTGAACTCAGAATAATCCCCTGAGGTTTTTTCATGATACACACAGACCATGCATGGAACAAGGAACTCTTCAGGGAAAATTAAATTCACTGTAGTCCGAATAAGTAATGGTAAATGACAAACACTCTAGTTTTTTCTTTCATGATGTTAGCCCGACGTGAGCAACGGGTCACTCGCAAAAAGGCCCCAAAAATATAGCTTCCCTCAACAGCTATCTGCAAAGCAGATACGATCCAGCTTTGGGATAGAATCTTGGGATTACAGCTACACCTAGCCTACTATATTCAGAACCTCAATATAAGCAAAAGACTCGTTGCATTGACGTCGGATTGAATACATCAAAGAAAAAGGGGTAACTATTGTATTTTTAGCCAACAACCAAAATTTAAACCTCAACTGGCAAAATTGAGCGTCCATTTTTCAAGGCACATAACATGTCCGTTTCATGTTGGGATTGGACTCAGAATGGTCCCCTTAGGGACATGAAATGGACATGTTATATGCCTTAAAAAGTGGACGCTCAATTTTGCCAGTTGAGGTTTAAGTTTTGGTTGTTGGCTAAAAATACAATAGTTACCCCTTTTTCTTTGATGTATTCAATCCGACGTCAATGCAACGAGTCTTTTGCTTATATTGAGGTTCTGGATATAGTAAGACAGGTGTAGCTGTAACCAATAGATCCTATCCCAAAGCTGGATCCTCTCTGCTTTGCAGATAGCTGTTGAGGGAAGCTATATTTTTGGGGCCTCTTTGCGAGTGACCTGTTGCCCACGTCAGGCTAACATCATGAAAGAAAAAACTAGTGTGTTTGTCATTTACCATTATTTATTCGGACTTTAGTGGATTCAATTTTCCCAGAAGAGTTCCTTGTTCCATGCACGGTGTGTGTGTATCATATAATATATATATATGGGATGAATTTCACAATAAAACACGTGAAATGAATGAATGCTGTATATATATATATATACATATATATACAGGATGTCCCACAAGCAGTGTTGCCAGATTTCAAGATGATAATTATCGTGCAAATACCCCAAAATTATCGTTTTTTCAACAATATTATTGTACATTATTATCGATTAATACTCTGCATTATCGTACACTTCCATACTTTGAGATGAATTAAAATCCAAATATATTACTAAACCATGAATGATGTTCGAAATAAAGATTAAAAGCTGATATTATGATACTTTTAAAGGAGGTAAGAGGTAATATGCACAGCTTTTGAGAAATAGTATCTTATCAGTGGCAAAGTAAGGAAAAATATAAACACAAATGTCATAATTCAAACATATATTTGTAACGTTTTATTACAAACATATTACAAATTATTTACAATTTTTATTAAAAAATATTAAATTTTATTACAAACATATATTTGATACGTTTTCATACACATGACCCTGACCTCTTTAAACACTTAGATGAGAGGATAGCTCTGTTAACAGTAACAGTTTTCAATTTATTTCTTTGCTTAGTTTTGAAGAGATTAACTTTGCTGAATACTCTCTCACACTCGGCATTTGAATGTGATAAAATGAGTGTGGTCAATGCAAACTTTGCCAGATCTACTAAATATGGCTCTTTATGCGACGCTGCAGCCCAGAATTTATCAGGTGACTCTACTTCATCAAAGGTTAATTTTTCACAATACATTGGCATCATTCGCCACTGGTTATCTAACTTCTGCATTAATGACATATCATTTGGTGACACGATCAAAGGAAGTTCAGCAGTGAGGGACAATCAAGAAGGTGATGCTTTCTTAAAATCTGATGACAGCATTTTTTGGTGTAAGATAGCACAGTTTTGAGATTACACTGTCACTAAAATCATATCTTCTCTTTATTTCACTACATCCTACTACTAGGAAGTTTCGACATTGCTGACAAAAATCCCATAGCTGAGTTTTGTTGTCATTTACACTAGGGTCTTTAAGCGTTTGTAACACTTTAACACCTAAGTACATTTCATTGTCCCTAAGATGTTTATCATGCCTAGCAGGATCTATACCACTGAGTTCTGTCTTTATTACATAGTCTCTTTCCATGAATGAAAGGAGAAGGTCTTTAAAAAGGAGACTGACCTTTTCATGGAGTACCGTGATTACTGCCTTATCTGACTAGAAATACTCGTTAAAATCAGTAAATGCATCCACAATTCATCCACACTTCTCCACACTTCACACCTCCCAACTGGATAATGAACCAAGGAAATTACGTGAATATATATTAACACTGCTACAACTGCACATGCTACAACATTAGGGTTGGCAGATTTTTATTTTTATTTTTTAAAATATATATTACAAAATATAAATTTTATTTTTACAAATTTAGTATAGTTTTATAATATATAAACAAAATAAGGGGGATTATTATTATTATTATAATTAATATTAATTAATTTAAAAATATTAGTTTTTATAGAATATCAAGTTGACAAATTTCCAACCCAAAATTATCGTACAAACCGTACGATAATAGAAAATGGTATCGTACATCGATTTGAAGGTGTGAATTATCGTATATATACGATAATTATCGTACGTCTGGCAACGCTGCCCACGAGTCCGGTCTCAGGAAAATATAGTTTAAATTAAATTTACGAAAGTAATCATTAGAACTAAAACAAATGTTCAAATTGATGTCTTATTTTGAGACGTATTTTTGTTGCAGGCAGAATAACACAATAGCTAATATGGAAGTGAGTTACACTCGTGAGGAAAAGGCCTCCGCCTTTGCTCACGAGTATATATATCATATATAGTCGAAGCCAAAAGTTTTGAATCAAACAAAGTTTCAAGGAATCACATTTTTATTGTGTGGGTATTTAGTGGTCCTTCCATGGCATCAGTGATTACTTCGATTCAAGTGGGCACGATAAGGTTTAGCACAATTCCAGCGCTATTTCGGACTGCCAAAAATAAAGATCTTTGTGAGATCCTGCTTTCTTCCCAGAGACCTTCACTGTAAGAAGTTTTTGCAGGTTCTAAATGAGATCGAGGTCAGAAAAGATACTGTACCAGGAATATCCACTCTCTAGCATTGTTCTCCGAGCGTGTTGCTGTAGGATGTTTAAGTGGACATGGGAATTCACCAGAGTTTCCTCGTGTTCTTAGTGCCAAAAATACCTCAAATCATAACCTACGAAAGGTATTTCGCGGTGACAGTACATCATTTGGAATGATAGATGCCTGACTTGTGGATGTTCCTACCTAAATTGCATAATCTGGCTTTCGTCACTGAACAAAACCTTCACCGATTTTTCAGCGGTCAAATAAGCATGTCCCCCCCAAAAAAGTCCCTTCCGCTTTTCATTTAGGAATGCAGGTTTATTCGCTCGTCTTCTTACGACTAAATTAGCAGTGAAACTCCGTTGTATGGTTCTTCTATTAAATGGGCTAAGGAACTCCTTCTGCGTCTAGGCACTACTAATGAAGGGGTTGACCTTTTTTCCCTTGATCGCATTATTAGTTTGTTAAACTGTTATTCGTAGCCTGCCGGATCTTGTTTTTGACTCGTATTGTACTCTCCAGTCTCGAAAATCTCTCTCGAGCTTGCTACTACTTTATGCAACCTGGCCTCACTTCTCAGGGAAATTTCCTTTCTCCTGTTCATATTTTAACACGCATCTATTTGTATATTATATAAATTCATTAGACAATAAACACGAGGTAAAGACCCCAAACAAAATTAATATTAAAAACGTTGTGGTATTAATAAAAAATTTATTATTCAGCTTTTGATGAAATTTGTCGATCTGAACTACAATAACTGCGGAAGAATATCCGATTTAGATACTCATTTTAAAAACACAACATAAAATTAATAATTTATGAATACAATAGATAATATTAATTAAACAACGAAATTTTATAACGAATGAAATGTATACGTTTAATGATTTACGTTATTATTAAAAAATTATCCAAAATAAAATGCAGCATCATTTCTAATTCTCCCCCCACACACACACACACCTTGCGGCCTCCATCCCTGATTCTTGGACTTGATCACGATGAGGATAAAAACTTTCCCTTTAATAAGTTGCATTGTATTTTCACGTGTTTTTTAGTAAGTGTTTCAAGTGATGAGGCGAGGTTCATTTTGAAACAAGGACTAATTTCTAACTTTAGATCATATTGAATGTAAAATTGTGACTCCCAAAAAAGACATTCCAAAAATTTGTGGGTGATTCCAAACTTTTGTCTACAATGTATATATTAGAGAGGTTCATGCAATAGGGGTGAAAAATTTTATTGCAGGTAAGTCACTGAGCATGTGGAGTTTTTAATTCTACTTGTTTACAAAAATCTTCATGGTAAATTTCTACTTGGTAGCAAAACTTTTAGTGGGTGCTGAAGCTCATGAGACACGGAAAAAGATCAGCTAAGGAGGACAGTGACAGGAGAAACGGGAGTTCCAGCATTCCCTGTCTCCTGCCTAACGTCCCCCTTGGAGTTCTTCCCTGGTCGATTGGTAACTACAATCTCCTCCTGGTTTGGCTTCGTTTCGTTTGAAACCTTGTAGGAAAACAAAGATGAAAATGGTTGAGGCAGCAAATTTATTACAGAGAGGAACACTAAAGAAAGATCGGAGAAAATACAAAGGAAAC